>APFE031504301.1:148191-168858 GCA_000404065.3 Pinus taeda | reverse complement strand
GTATTGATCCATGATTTTAGGAAGAGCTTGCCTATATAAAGCAAAGGAGATCACTTGGCTAAGTATCTTTTGCAAGTTGAATATCTTAAGATCGGAAATATCGGGTTATTGTTCCAGTGAAGTTAAAAGCGAATCTATGAAGGATAATCTCTTGAGCGCATGATTAGATCTGAGCATCTGACTATCGGTGGCACACTGGGGGACTGCCATTTCGGCCCTAATCAGAAGTACGCAGGTGATTAACAGTGCAAGTTCATGGGTGCGCAGAGCAGAAGAAGGCGAAGTGCGTGGGTACGCAGAGCAAGAGAAGGCGAAGTGCGTGGGTACGCAGAGCAGAAGAAGGCGCAATGCGTGGGTACGCAGCGCGACAGAGGTTCAGGTGCGTAGGCACAAGGAAAGTACGCGGCGCTTCAGAAGCCACAGGTGCGTAGGTACACGGCGCGATAGCATCTGTGGGTGCGTGGCTACAGTAGCAGTACGCGGCGCGATAGTATCTATGGGTGCGTGTTTGCAGTAACAGTACGCAGCGTGATTGAAGAGACAGTGCGTGGGTACGCGCTGTGGCAGAAGGGTCTCTGCGGGTATACGTAGGGAAGCAGAAGGAGAAGTGCGTACGCACGCAGACCAGAGAAAGCAAAACTGCGTATCTGTCTTAAGATATTTTGTTGGCTGAATTTTTTGTTGATAAGGTGTTATGTGTTTAGTTTACTGTTACTGTTGATCTGGTTACTGCAGTTGATTGGGTGATTTTCTTGTACTTGATGATCTCTTGATGTTTTATGGATCCAGATTGAAAATTTATGAAAAGTGATCCTTGAGAGAAAAGAAGTAGGGGGTTGTAGCTCCCTTCCAGGAGAGACTGGAAAACGAGAGAGAGTTGTAGCTCTCTGCAAGTTGCAGCCTGCGCACTGGTAAAGGACTGCACCAGTACAAAACCTTTGTAAAAGAAGTTTCTAATTTGAAAGAAGATAGAGACATATTGCAGCAGGTGGTTTTCACCCACATTGGGTTTCCACCTTACATCTGGTGTTCTTTGGGTGTTGACTATCTTGTTTTCTTTGTTGCATGGCTCAATTATTTTTATGGTACTGGACATGCAAAAATAATTCAAAGTGTAATTAAGGAAGATTTATTAAAAGAACTTAATAATACTGATTCACCCCCCCTCTTAGTATTATTTCCAACATTGCTAATATCAAACAAAGAGGGGGGTTGTTGGTGGCCACAACAGAACTATAAAACTAATAATTTAATTTCCCTCTTTTTCTTTCTAATAATAAAAATTAAAGAATCTCATAATAATACAGGGAATAAAATATTATGTTTATTCGATAAATAACTAATTAGTTAATTTTATTACCAAGCCTATTTTTATATAACCAAATATGAATAAATTTCCTAGAAAATATATGAACTCATAACAATTCTAACCTATGAGGCATTATGGTATGAACTAGAATAAATTAATAAATAAATGATTGTTAATTACTAAATAAATTAGTTAACTCTTTTATTCAAATTATTTATTTATATTAAATGAAAGAAAAATATTATGGGAACAATAAGGATTAAACCTAAATGATAATTAATTAATCAATTAATTAGTTGATTTGTTATCTAAAATAAATGATTTTATTTTTAAACTTATTTATTTATATATCAAATTACTAAGTAAAAATATACTAAAATTATTTAGAACTTAAACTCGGAGATTAAATAAATAATAAGGAGTTTATTATCATCTTATTTACAACAAATGAAAAAAGTAAATTTTTAATTGATAAAAGTAATAAAAGGTAAATGAACACCAAACAACACACAATAGAAAGGAAAATCCACACAATCCAGAAGAGATAGGGAAAAAATCAGAAGGGAAACCCAAAGACGAAAAGGGGTAAAAAAGGGGGGGGGGGGGAAGCCGGCTAAGAGGAAAGGGAAGGAATCCAACAACTGCTAATCTTCCAGCCATCATACCTATTGCTCGGCCTCCTTTCAATTTCAATCGCCTCCCTAAACTTCCGGTGGTGAAAGTGAGCAATCTTAGCAATAATCTTGGCCTCCTTAATGTATATATGATGCTTAGTCTTCTCTACGTGCTCTGCTAAGGCTGAAGTATGGCTCCTCCCATTCTTGATGTTAGCTGTGTGCTAATGAATCCTTTCATTAATAGAGCACCAATTTTCACCAACATAGGGGGTCCCACACGAACATGGAATAACATAAACACCTTTCATGTCCTTGGGGTCAATAGGGCCTTTAACAGATCTTAGGGAGCTATGAATGGTGTTGAGGGGTCTAAAGGTAGAAGGGACATTATACTTTTTGAGGATTCTCACAATCCTGTCAGTTGTCCCCTAGATGAAAGGGAGATGCACCCCCGAGGTTCGATCTATGGGGTCTTTCTTAACCTTGGGGCCTTTGCCAACTTTGTGGAAATATTTCAGACCTTGGTGCCTACTATAACCATTATTAACAAAAATGTTAAGAATATGGGCTTTCTCTTTATCAAGGTTCTCTTCATTAGATATTCTCAGTGCATAGAAGAAAGCGTGTTGAGAACACCCAATTTTTGAGCTTGGAAATGATGAGAGTTTGCATGAAGATACTGCTCAGTATGAGTTTTCTTACGAAACAATTGGTGGGAGAAAGAACCACCATCCTTCTTCAAAATGAGAACATTAAGGAAAGGAAAGCACCCATCAACTTCTTGCTCCATAGTAAACTTTATGGAGGGAGATTGATTGTTAAGATGTTGAAAAAACTGATCTAACTCATCTTGGCCATGAGGCTAGATGACACCAGTATCATCCACAAATCTTTTACATAGCTTAGGCATGAGATGGGCTGATGCCAAAGCCTTGGATTAGAAATATTAGCAACAACTAGGGACAAGGGGGAGCCCATGGCCATCCCGCATGTCTGCTCATAGAAATCCCCTTCAAAGCAGAAAAAGTAGAAGTAAGACAAATCTCTACTAAATGAACGGTATCAGGGTCAGTGAGGTGATTGATGACCTCAATGGCCTCCTTAATAGGGATGCAAGTTTAAAGAGAAACCACATCGAAACTAACAAGAATGTCCCCAAGATCACACTTTATGTCCTTTAACTTTTGACAAACAAAGAATGGTTACTGCACCAATCCTAGTATTCCTTGGATTGGAAGAAAGAATTTCATGTGCACGTGGATGCATCTTGTATAGCATTGGGCATTGTTTTAAATCAACCAGGTGAAGGAGATATTGACCATATGATGTCCTTTACAAGTAGGAAACTATCTAAGGCGGAGAGAAACTATTCAACCAAAGAACAAGAAGGATTGGCCATGGTATATGCGCTGCAAAAATTTAGGAATTATCTACTAGATGCACACTTTAAAATGTACATGGACCATTCTGCATTGAAATACTTGGTCAATAAGCCTATGTTGAGGGGGAATATTTGTGGATGGTTGCTTCTCTTCCAGGAGTATAATTTTGAAGTGATAGTTAAGCTAGGAAGGTTGAATGTTGGACCTGATCACCTCTCTAGGATTGAGAATGATGAAGAACCCACTAATATTGATGAGGTGTTACCTGGCGCACAACTCTTCACTGTCAGAGTTGTGGATGAACATTTTATAGACATTATTTATTGTCTGTCTATTGGCATAGCTCCTGAAGGATATACAACATAGAAAAAGAAGGAACTAGTAGTTAGGGCTGCAGATTTTTTAGTAATTGCAGGAGACTTATATAAGATGGGACCGGATGAAGTTATAAAACAATATGTACCTGAGCATGAACGATATAGTATTATGGCTGAAGCACATGGTGCTATTGCAGGAGGACACTATACAGGTAAGGCAACTATGCAAAAGATCCTATGATAATGATTATGGTGGCCTACGATACATAAAGATTCTAAGGAGTACTATAGTGCTTGTGATGTATGTTAGAGGACTGGAAGACCATTGCGAAGGGATGAATTGCCCCTAAATATGCAAGTCATGCTACAGGAATTTGATAAATGGGAAATTGACGTTGTTGGACCAATTAATCCACCAGGGAAAAGACAGGTGCACGTTATGTTATCACGGTGACAAATTACTTGACTAGATGGGCTGAGGCACTGCCCATGAAGAATTACAACACAAAAACTATTGTGAAGTTTATATTCGATTATATTCTGTCACGGTTTGGATGCCCAAGAATCTTGATGAGTGACCAGGGTTCACACTTCTTGAATGAAACCATTAAGGCATTGACAGAAGAGTTCCAAATTCACAACGAGAAGAGTACACCCTATCATCCTCAGGCAAATGGAACTATTGAAGATTTTAACAAAATATTGGATAATTCCTTAACGAAGATCTGCAATGCTAATAGGAATGACTGGGTTGTGTGCATACCAGTGGTTCTATGGGAATATAGGACGACTTGTAAGAAATTGACTGGGAAAACACCATTTAGACTGGTATATGGACAAGAAGCAGTGATGCCAATGGAGTATATCATGCCCAGCTTAAGGATCACAATAGTAATCGAGATGGAAAATTGTGACTTCATGGAGGATTGTTCAGCGTAGCTGCTTGCGCTGGAGGAGGATCACTTTTGGTTGGTTTTCCTTAGTAGGTGCAGAAGGTTAGGGAAAAGGCATGACATAATCGCCACATTAAGAAGAACAATTTTAAGAACAAATATTTGGTCCTAATGTACGACAACAAGTTCATAAAGTTTCCAGGCAAGTTTTAGATGCATTGGTTTGGACCCTATGTGATCTAGGATATTTCGGATGGTGGCGCAGTTCAAATTGCAAAGCTAAAACGGGGAGTTGCTTCCTGGAAGGATTAATGGAAGTAGATTGAAGGTATACAAGGATGATCCTACCCCTACAAGGATGAGCTGACTATATGACACCAAGAAAGTCTTAGTGCTTCATGCAGTTGAAAGGAAGTGCAAAACTATAAACTACTCTGTCGAGAAATGGTTCCATCGAAGAAGGAGGGATGCACAATTTTTTGGGGCAATGGCACAGGTGGAGAAAGCTGCGACAATGTACCTGTTCCATAATGGAGGATCCCATGCAACTTGCCCAAAATGTGACCAATGCAAAATATACAGTTGATTTGACCATGATTTTTTCATTAAAGGGAGCGAGGGAAGTGCATTTAAGGAGCATATATATGAAAATATGCCGCCAAACTTACATTTATGAGAAGGATATGAAGGCACTCAAGGCATTTGAATTTGAATTTGGCTATAAATATGGCATCCTGCTCTACATTTGGATACTTTTCCTCTTAAAGAAATATGGTGAGATTTTGCGCCTAAGTCTGAGCGGAGAAAAGTGTTGCACGTCTGGTAAGGATTGGTAGGACGTCTATTGAGAATTTTTGGAACAAGGTTTAACAAAAATCATGACTGCTACCCTACCTACACACACTGCATCTCATAAATTGCCAAGGCTGAAGCCCATAGCTACAGGAGAGGCAAAAACAACGGTAGAACCGATAGAAGCAACAACAATGAAGAAGCAAAAGAAATTACAGAAGCCACCGGTAAGGCAGTCACCTAGGAAGATGACTACTAAGCAACGGAGCAATGGAAAGATGGAAAAATAGAAAAAGAAGCAAGCAATGGAACCGGTTGAATTAGAGGAGGAAGAACTTGGGATATGAGTTAAGGATGTAAATGTTGACGAGGCCGAGCCAATTCCTAAGTTACCTCCATATATGTTGCCAAGAAAGCCGACTGCTAAGGTGACCAAGGACCCTGATGCAGTGAAATTTTCCATTTGTACATCTTTGCTTCCTGAAGATGTGCCCTTTGAAGGAGCATTGCTAGCGCAAGTACTGCAACTATGAATGGAAGATTGGGATTTGGTGGGTAGGGAAAAATTCCTTCATTTTGAGCCAAGAAAATACCTAAAGATGGTATAATATGAGGAGGCAGATGTAACACAAGCAAAACCAATGATGTGGGCATATGGGATGCAACGCACCAAATTACTGAATATGTTGACTGTGCCTCATTTTGGGCGCAACAACATCAATACAATATGTGTGCACTAGTTGCTGACTTTGGTGCATGATGTAACCTTATGAATCAGGGAGAGAATCCCAATTAACGCTATGCTGACCAGGAGGATCACTGCGCTACCATGTGCAGGACTAGGCCCTGCCAGCCCTTTTGTTGGAAAATCTCAAGAAAAGAAGCTCGCAGACCAAGTGAAGAAAGATTACAATGTCATCAAGAAGTCACGAGGCTACACTGTTAGCTAGATTTTTGATAAGATTGTTGACTTTTCCACATCCATTTTGGCTGGTAAAATTATGAGGAAGTGCAGGGCAGACGAGGTGCTAGCTTGTAGGTTTTAACCCCGTGCAAAAATTACCTGCATATGAATTCTAACAAAAAAAAAAAATAAACAATGTTGAGATCATAAAAATAAAACATATATACGCAGATATTTTCCCCTGGATTACAAAACTGGGACTACCAGATTGATTTTTCATTACATTGCTCTCAATGTTACAATACATATATATACATGTTGAAGAATCCATAAACCCCAATCCAATAACCCTTGATTAGAACATAACCGTAGTTCCCTTGACCAGATCTACAAAATAGCATTGACATAAAACCATCATACTCAAAACCATGTGTGAAATCCATGCTCAAAACCATATGTATGTCCGCTCACCTAATATAGGGTCCAAAATGTTTTTCCTGGGGTGCTTCCCCAGAACCTGTGTAGGGGGGATATCACCCCCATGCATACCCCCCAACAGGGGGGGAATCCACCCCCTGTGACTCCCTTGCTACAATCGATGCAACATACAGGGTGAGCTACCGCCCCCCTGTGACCCCCCATGCATGGGGTAGTCGGGGAAAGAATATAACACACACCCAACATTCTCCTACTTTTTGTTTTCTTTCCACAGGGGGCCATAGGAGAGATTAGTCATTGATCCAAACCTGCAATGCCCATTGTTTCTCTACACCAAGATAACTTCTCAGTGCTCACAAACTTTGTCAATGCATCTGCAGAATTGTTCAAAGTGTCCACCTTTACTAGCAACACCTTTTTGTCCTCAACCATATCCCTCATAAAGTGATACTGAACATCAATGTGCTTTGTATTTGAATGATAAGAAATTTTCTTTGCCAAGAAAATTTCACTTTGGCTATCATAGTCTATCCTTGTATCTCGCTCTACTAACCCCATACTTGAACACAATCTTTGCAACCAAACTGCTTCCTTGCTTGCATGAGTGGCTGCCATGTATTCTGCCTCTGTAGTTGAAAGTTCCACTACAAACTGTCTCTTACTCATCCAATTGACTGTACCTCTAAATAGGTTAAACACATACCCACTCGTAGATCTTCTCTTATCCCATTCTCCACCCCAGTTTGCATCAACAAAGCCACAAATGTACAAAACTATGTCCAATCATGGTATTCCTTGGTAGCACAAAGAATAATCACTAGTGCCACAAAAATATATAAAACCCACTTCACTGTTGTCCCATGGTCCTTCCCTAGTTTTGACATAAACCTGCTCAATACTCCCAATGCATGTGCAATGTATGGTCTAGTACAAACCATTGCATACATTAGGCTACCAACTGCACTTGCATATGGAACACAGGATATGTTGTCTTCCTCTTCTTGTGTCTTAGGGCACTATTCAACATATAACTTCACACCAATAGGCATAGGAACCTTCACTGGTTTACTATCCTGCATATTAAACCTCTGCAGTATTATCTCAACATATTTCCTTTGGTTTAACCAAAGCTTCCTCATTGCTTGATCTTGTTTAATTTCCATGCCCAAAATATAGTTTGCAACACAAAGATATTTCATGTCGAATTTGGAGGACAATTGGGTCTTCAAATCCTGGATAATTTCTTTGTTATTCCCAACAACAACATATCATCCACATACAAGATGAGATAAATAACACGGTCACCAATTAATTTAAAATAAACACAGTGATCTGCTTTGCTTCCAGTGAAGCCAAGTCCCCGTATAAATGTATAAAATTTATGATACCACATCCTTGGTGATTGTTTTAACCCATACAAAGACTTTTTTAACTTGCATACCCATTCTTTCTTACCCTTCACCGCAAAGCCTTTAGGATGCTTCATGTCAATCTCTTGTTCTAGATCCCTGTGAAGAAATACTATCATCACATCCATCTGTTCTACCTCAAAATCAAAAGCAACAACAATAGATAAAAGTAATCTAATAAAAGCTACCTTGGCAACAGGAGAAAAAATATCACCAAAATCAATTCCCGGCACCTGGGAATAACCTTTTGCTACCAACCCAGATTTGTATTTATCCACCTTGATTTTTGCATTCATCTTCTTCTTAAAAACCCATTTTCTACCAATGGGTTTCCTTCCAGGCAACAACTCCACTAGATCCCAAGCCTCATTTTGAGAAAAGATGCCATTTCATCAACCATGGCCTCTTCTAGATTTTTCCATCCTCTGAATCTACGGCTTCCCTCACAGTTCTGGGATCATCATCAATAATAGATAAAGAAAAATTTGAACAGAAAGCAGATGGACTATACCTTTCTGGATTCTTTCTTTCTCGAATTGATCTTCTCACTATTGGATTTTGTGGCTCTTCATCTTTTGATTCCTCTTCTATTGTAGAGTCTGATTCTTCCTCCTTTAGCTCAAACTCTATCTTCTCAGGTTCCTTTGGTAAGAATTCACGTTTAATAACGTCTTTCACCTCTCTAAAAACCACATCTTAGCTGTAAACAACATTCCTTGTTTCTAGGTACCAAATCTTATAACCTTTTAAACCATCCTTATGCCAGATAAATATGCACCTTTCAGATTTTCTATCCAACTGTTTTCTCTTATCCTTTGGAACATATACATATGCATCACATACAAATACCATCAGTTGTGAAAGCGAAGGTTTCTTACCAGTCCATACCTATTGTGGAGTCTTATCCTCCAACGCTGATGAAGGTGATATGTTGACCAGGTAACATGCAGTTTCCACCGCCTTTGCCCAGAATTCCTGTCCTAACCCAACACCACTGAGCATGCTTCTTGCCTTTTCCATCAACATCCTGTTCATTCTTTCTGCAACTCCATTTTGATGAGGTGTGTATGGAGTTGTCTCCTCCTGTGCTATACAAAAATTCTTATAGAACTCTTGAAATTCCTTCTTGAAAAACTCTCCACTGTTATCTATCCCCAACACCTTTATCTTCTTCTCTGACAGGTCTAAACACATCACTGTGTAGAAAATCTAATATTCATTTCGCCCTCTTAGCACCAGAGGGGAAACTCACCCGATTCTGTTTCCCATATACACAATTTTCATAGAAATCAAAATCTAGAGAGAAATTAGACATACCTTCTATCAAACCATTACCATGAAGTACTCGAAAGCCATTCTCTCCAATATTTCCAAGCCTTTGATGCCGTAGCATGGACTTTTCTCTAGAGACCACTAGATTTTTTACTCCACTTTCAGGAACCACGGAACTATTTCACCCATCAATAACAGTGCTACCCTGAAGCTTGTACAAGAGTTCCAATCCGAACTCCTTGAATCAATACCAGTGCTCCCCTAAACATATTGCAGGTATCTTTCTCGAGCACTATTTTTAAGCCCGCATCATCCATCTTGATTACATAAATTAGATTTATGGCCAATGCATGAATATGCAGAACACCTGGAAGTGTTATAATCCTTCCACCTTGCAACTTCAACTTGAATTTTCCATGACCAATGATTCTAGCCTTCCTGTCATCCCCTAAGAAGACATCACCACCATCATATTTCTCATACTCACATAACACTCTCTATGGGAGTGAAGTGAAAAGATGTACCTGAGTCAATCAACCTTGCCTCATGATCTACATGTGTACTTGAAGACGAAGCCAAGTACACATCCCCACCTTCACTTGAGGTGGTTTTCATCTCTGCATAAGGAGCATCATCAAATACCTTTCCTTTATTAGGAGCTTTAGATTTACAGTCCCTTTCGAAGTTCCCTTCCTTTCTGCATTTCTAGCAAACCTTTACAGGTTTTCTTGGATATTTAGATCTCCCTCTAGATTTATATCTACCACTTGAGAACTTTTTTGTTTTTTTGTTTTTTGTGTTTTGTTTTGGGACCGTCCTCGTATGGACAAGTCATCACCATTTTGGCCCTCCATATTTTTCTGTCTCATCTCCTTTGACAACAAGGATGAAATTATTTCATCAAACTGTAAGGCAGTTGCATTGCTACCTATTGCAACAACCAGACTATCTCACGAGTCTGTTAGAGAATACAACAAAATGATGCATTTATATTGATCTGAAATTTTAATATCAATAGATAATAACTGGCTTACCACAATATTAAAGGCATTTAGATGCTCTATCACTGAGTCTCCATATTTCATTCTTAGGTTATACAAATTTTTCCATAGGAACAGTGTATTCCCCAGAGACTTAGATTGGTAGAAAGTCCCTAACTTGTCCCACAAAGCCTTCGACGAAGCTTCCCCTGATACATTCAACAATACTAAATCTAAGACACACAATCATATTATGCTCTTTGCCTTCAGATCCAACTTTGCCCAGTCTTCAGCTAACATTGCTGTTGGTTTAGTATCTGGATCTACCGCGATGCATTGATCTTTATCCACTAGCAGATACTCCATCTTGAGTTTCCACAACTCAAAACTTTGACCATTAAATTTATCGATCTCTGTATTTCCACTTCTCGCCATCTTCTTTCACCACAAGAATCGATCCCGCAAATCTCCCACTGAAAAAGGTCTACCACAGGCCTGAGAAAAACCCCTCAGCAGCAATGGCATCCCCTTGAAGTTGAAACAACTCTAATACCAAATGTAAGTTTTAACCCCATACATAAATCACCTACATATGAATTCTAAAAAAACATGAAAATAAACAATGGTAAGAGCATAAAACATAAAACATATATACATAGATATTTTCCCCTGGATCCCAAAATTGAAACTAACAGATTGATTTTTCATTATATTCCTTTCAATGTTACAATACATATATATACATGCCAAAGCATCCATAAACCCCAATCCATTAAACCTAGATTAGAACATAACCATATTTCCCTTAACCGAATCTATGAAATACCATGAACATAAAACCATTATGCCCAAAACCATGTGCGAAATCCATGCACAAAACCATAGGTAGATCTATGCATGGGGTATTCATGGAAAGAATATAACACACACCCAACAATAATGGAGCCTTATGGATCTGGGAGAGAATCCCAATTGGCACTATGCTGACGATGAGGATCACTGCACTTCCATGTGCAAGACCAGACCCTGCCAGTGCTTTTGTTGGAAAATCTCAAGAAAAGAAGCTCACAGACTAAGTGAAGAAATATTACAATGTCATTAAGAAGTCACAAGGCTACACTGTTAGCTCAATTTCTGATAAGGCTGTTTCCTTTTCCGTGTCCATTATGGTTGGTAAAATTATGAGGAAGTGCAGGGAAAACGAGGTGCCAACCCGAGTAATTAATTTGGATGCACAGTACAACCAAGAGGTGCAGTTTAATTGGTCAGGTTACCTCTACCAATAATTTCTGGATGATTGTTGCGAGGCCCAAGAAGATGGGAAACCGTTCCATTATGCATTGTTGTCGCTGCCGATTTCTTTGAAATCCTGGAGAATCCCCAATGAGTTGTAGTTCCCTAATGTAGATCCAGACTTGTGTGAAGCTATGAGGTACGCTTCGTTGTGGGTGTCAAAGGATCCAGGTCAGGTGGTAGAGAATAAACAATTTTGGGTACTGTTTGAGATGGATCTGCGCACTGTGGTCATCTAGAAGCCATGCCTATCACCAGCATTATTCACCCAATATCACGGAGTTACGAACTTCAAAGTAGATTTCCACAATGTATACATACAAGTGAAGAAAGTTGCATAAGGCATATGGTGTGAGGTTCCCTTTTGGTCATAGAGAAGGATATATATATATAATATATATATATATATATATATATATATATTTATATATATATATATATATATATTATATATATATATATTTTATATATTATATATATATATATATATATTAATATATTTTGTTCCGTAATCTCTAACTGGTCAGGAAGCTGAAGGAGACTGGGTGGGCACCAGCAAAACAAAAAGAGGTACACCAAAGGAAGACACAATGAATGGGCCTCAAAAGGGCACTAGGGACCTTGTGAAGAATACCAAGTAGGAGGCAGTGTGCGTGGACGAAGAGGAGCCAAACATAGAGGAACCAGAGTAGGGTGGAGTAGTGTTGGCTTGTTGGGGCCTGACCCAGGTTTTAGAAGTGGTTTAGCCGAACAAATCCCACACTACTGGCCCTTTCGGCAACAATCCACGGAGCGCGGATTGAAGTCTCACCCGAGGTAGTATGGGAGGGTGCTAGAACCAGGTTTCTGCACCCTTGGGATGTCTTGATGTGGATTGGAGGGGTCGTGATTTGTCTGTAGCCTTGCGCTACTTGGTATTGCTACCGGGTTCCGCATAGATCCACGCAGACATGTTATCTTACTAATGAATTTATTACATATCTGATCTTCTTCTTACAGTCTTTAAGCAAACGTTTAACAATAAAACCCAGTTCGCGCAATCATAAAAGGCAGTGTATAAATTTAGAACATAAGCAACAGATAGATTTACATTAAAGCACACAATGATTTAGTAATTCTTATCTTTATTTATCTTCCATCAATACAACCAGGTCTGCCCTACGCACTCAGCTATAGGGGTCCGCACACATAGCTGCGGACTCTCTCAAGCCTCTGCGCACATAGCTATAGAGCCTCTAACTATCTACCAACACCCTTGACTCGGACTTACAGACGCTAAGTCATAAACCCATTACATTCTAGATAAAAACCAAAAATTGACTTCTAACCATAGAGCCTTGCTCTATTTATACATTTCCATGGTCCACGGACCATGGGCAGACTGACTCACTTTCTATTTTCTTACATTATTTTTGGGCGGAAAACCCTTTGACTTGACTCATTACAATTTTTGTTCCGCATACCTTGTGGAGCCTTTTCCACCCTTTTACCCAAAATTGTGGGCTTTGAGTCCCAAAACCATTACGCGGGGCCTCCGCTACCCAACAGGCCCCCAACACAATCATTGTGACTCATCTCGAGTCACTCAGCTGGTGCGGAAATCTTTGCACGAAGGTCATCCAACAAATTTTGTGCTTCGCTTACACTTGCAACAAAATCTTCCACCATCTGCTATACTTGTTCCACGCGAGCCATCGATGCATCAATGTCTATTTCAGGTGCCTGTCCGGGTGCATATGCCACTTGTAGGTGTGCCACCTTTCACTTAGTGGTGGTGGAAACCGTGAATGCCTCATTAAGCCAAGGCTAGATATGTTCTTTAATCACTGCTTCCTTCTGCCGAGCGGCATCAACTTGTAGCTTAAGAGATCGGGACTCCCTTATCTTAGCCAAGCGCTACGTAATAACAACCGTTTACACATTCCCTCTGACATTATCCTAGGATTGTTGTACCTCCCTTGCCTCTGTTTCCAACTGTTCTAAGGTTGGGTATTCCTGTAGTGAAGTGAGCGTAACAAGTGACTAATCCTACAAGTCGGCGCACTCCTGCATGGAACGTGTTATTGTTTCCCGCCCGGATTGGATGATGCCTCTGCGCTGCTTGGTGACCTCCGGTGGTGTAGAAGGCTATGCTTTCAGTTTCAGTTTTGCGATCTGTAAGTTGAGGGCCAACTGGACCCTTGCGACTTCTTCCTTTGCTTCATGGAACCCACTAGCCAACTTGTGGATTCGTATGCCAACAGGTAATTCGGCCGCAATTTCCAGCTCAGGGCACGAGAACATGCTTCCCATATAATTTGCTCCAACTGCCAATTTTGTGCTACCGCTTCGTCCCGTTGGAGACTCAACTTTTCTATATTAATTTGATGCTCGCCGAGTACTTGTACCGTACATCCTTCCCTAGCATTAAGCTCCATCATTGCACTGTCCTGGAGCTGGTACAAGCTTTCACGAGGGAGGACAACCAAATTTAATCCAAGCCCCGTAAGCTGATCCACCACAACTCTGTCCACCACATTTTCTGTTGTCACTGCTCTTGTTGGGAGTGCGATAGTATTAGCCATTTTGGTCTGTAGCAGTTTCTTAGTGGCTAACATACCCGTAGCTCCATGGGTAGCGATGGTTCTCGACAGTGAGGCCCATACCCCAAGTTCCTGTAGCTACGTGCGTAGTGCCCCCAACACAGTCTGTTGCTCCAACATGGCCTCATCGATCACCTTCCTGGTGACTTCACGAACTATATCCCTTATGTCACCGAGGTCACCCTCGGTCAATGTGGTAAGTTCCGCTTCCCATTTAGATGCCTTAGCCTTCTTCCACAGCTTTGTCTGTTCTGTCAGTCGTGGTCGTTTTAAGGGCAAACCCATGGTGGTTGGCACCGTTCCTTCCATCCTTGTATCTGTGGCCAGCTCTATGGTTACTTTCGGACTGCTTTCATCCTTTGTCATCGTAGCCTCTCTTGCGGTCACCTTACCTATAGAAACCTGCGCTGCCTCCCGAGTTACTCGTACTTCTGCAGCATGTTGTTCGTTCCACTTTTGCTACGGTACGCGCTTAGTTTTAGCCTTCTGTTTTTGGATAGTGGCCTCATTATGCCCCACCACATCTGGTTCGCGCCACTCCGATGGCTAGGTATCTAATACCACACAGATAGCCTCGTCAATGGAAATGAAGGGAAGTGTGCTCCACATTTGTTCTGGGTCCTTGTGCGCCTGGATGTAGACTTGGTGCCTATCGGCCTTAAAATCAGCTACATTCTTCACACTGTCATATACCTCGGTGGACAAACGTAGTTGCTGGGTGATCCATTGTCGGATGTTCACTTCCATTAGTATCTAGAAAATCTTGATGTCCCAGATTCTTTCAGCCTCCTTTGTCACCCAGAGCTACGCATATTTGGCGGCTTCTAGCTAATCCTTGTCCAAGGAAGGAAACTAACTATCTTTAGGTAA
This sequence comes from Pinus taeda, assembly GCA_000404065.3. Taxonomy (NCBI): domain Eukaryota; kingdom Viridiplantae; phylum Streptophyta; class Pinopsida; order Pinales; family Pinaceae; genus Pinus; species Pinus taeda. Next base: position 153,800 of record APFE031504301.1, on the reverse strand, counting down.
TTCACTTGTAACCAACATGATGGACAATAGCAACCACACATAGTGGAAGGTCTTACCCTCCTCTTGGACCTCCCGATAGTTGGTTAGGAATTCATCACAGAGGAACTGCGCCCAATTAAACCGTTCCCCTGCGGCGCATTGCTCAGCTAGCGTGATGACTATTGCTGGGACCTCGTTGCCACGACATTTCCACATCACTTTTCCTACCAGCAGTTGGGTAGCAACACGGATCCCCTTGTCCAGAATAATGTCAATATCATAACCTCACTACTTTTTCACCAATTTGTATTTCTTTTTTAGGGTTTCCGTCATTGTCACATTGCCACTCATATCAACTATTTCCATGGGGTCCCTTCCTTCACAAGGAAGCTGTGAGATCTTGTGAATGAGTTCCGCTATGATGGGGACGGGTTTGTCTAGCCATAAGTATCCATCATGTACCAGACATAGCAGTTTTCTAATGACCAATATTGTAATGGGGGGGCTAGTGAAAATGTGGAATCAACAAAAGACAGAGTAACCCAGCTTTCTCCACCTTTCACAGCCACTCCTGCAGCTAAAGCATTGTAACAACCCCCTCTGTGCTTTGCTCCATTAGTTCACTAGTTTCCAAATGGGGAAACTTCTTAGAATTTGCAAGGTCCCAGCCTTCAAATTTCATAGTAAAGATGCAGCTGGTCATCATTCCTTTGAGTGGAACCCCTTTAGGGAGAGATGGGGTCATGAGTATGTAGTCAACGACATCCAAATCTTTAGGGACCTTGGCCTGCCCTTTCCTTGGAGGAGCATACTTGGGTTGCTTTACTGGCTAGATATCTTCTTCCGTTTCTTCTTCTGGTTCTATTTCTTTGACTTAGGTTGGAGGATCTTCTTCCTCGTCATCGCTATCAATAGTAATAGTTTTGCCTTTTTCCTCCATCAACAATTTGCCGTAGCATGGATTTCGCGGAGATGTCCGGACCGGTCCTACTTCCTGGGGGTTCTTCTTGGTCCGCAGCATCCTGGGTGATTTAGGGATTTCAATTATAACGTCTATGGGTGTGAATATCGACCTGAGTAGGGACTCCTGTATTACCTTCAGCAGGTCTTTAAACCATGAGCTTTATTTTATGGTTGCCTCCTCCATCCTGTGCCACTCTATTCAAACCTTGAACAACTTACTATGCAAGGGGCCAAATGGTGTGTGTACCAAGCCACCTGCACCTTATATACCCCTTTCGATTTCAAATTCCACTGTTCTCCTCATTCGTGGCTTATTAATGCGATTTTGGTGGAAAATCCTTTTAGCCCAATGTCTTAATGGCCCGCCGCCCACTCCTTGGTGTCTTATATGGGACATCTTGTCATGAACAGTAGCTAAAATGGTCACCTTCCTGCCTTCCCACATAGTAGCGCAGTCCTTGGTACACAGACATGCACAATGCTTCCTACTGGTTCTGCGCACCACGTCCCAACCCTGCAACCTTCCTATAGACTTCTTTATAGTCTTGCACCCTCTTCCAAGTGCGTGGAGTGCTGAGACTATGCCTCCTACAGATAGTTAGGTGGTCGCACCATTCATGTAAAACTTCCTTTTTCCTGCTAGACCGGGCTGCGGGCACCCTTTGCATACCTTTAAGTCACGTAGCGCGACGCGTTATATGCTTCCTCATTTGGTAGGGTGCGGGCGCAACCATGATAGAAGAGTTATGGCTCTTTCTCGTATCATAGGAGGGTCAGTCAGGTACGGCTCCCCTATGCTCATGTTCGCATGGCCCGTTTGTGCGACCCTGATTTCTATTTGGCTGATTTCTGCGTCCATCCTCGCGCTTTTCCTCCTTAGCCTTGCCCCTTCTTCCTCAAGTTCACAAATTCTTAGGTTGCTACGCTGAATGGCTCCCTACAACTACCGGATCCATTCATATAGATCTTCTCATTCAGGTCAAACTGTAGGGGTAGTGGTCAGAAAATTCTCTTCACTTCCTTGGTTTCATCGCATTTGACTGTGGATAGAGTTTTCTTTGCACTCCCTACTTCGCTTACTGTCTTATCAGCCCAACGAACCCCTATTATGCACCGATTCAGTTGGGTTGATGGTTGTACAACATACAACCATGCCCTCCATTGTAGATGGTTACTAAGGCGTGGCTGCCCTAGCTGCGTTTGCCTCGGAAGCCCTCCAGCCCATACCTACAACCATTTTCTACCTTCGCGCTTATTCCACCCCATCTTCCTATGTGCATGCCATACTAGTGTGAGTGTTTCCTGCATTATGTCTTCTATCGCATCAGGTTGCTTTTGCTCTATGATTGAATTTCTGTAGAGGTTGACAAAGTCCCCCTTATTTTTTGCGCCATCGTCCGCTCGCTGTTGCTGTACCTTGGTTGTCACGCGTCGCAGTGATCTAATCATCATGTTACAGTTGAGGGTTGTGACTTCATGCAATTGGTTTTGCCATTGTTCGATCTCCTCATCTGAATCCGATGTGTAGGAACTATCGTGCTCCATAAGAGTCTTTTGTCTGTTGAGGGATTCACCTGATCCTGGTCTTGCGTTATTATCTAGTAGATGCAGTATATTTCATTGTCACTGTCCTCATTGTGCATCGGTTCGGTGTAGCACACTCCTTCAGCTAGGTCCAATAGAACTATTACACAAAGTGACTTTTATCGAATGTCATTTTTCGTATTTTTAAGTTGATGACGCCATTCATGACCGTGGTGCAATCTATCCCTAGAAATGCAGGGTATGGATTACTATCGTCAACAATTTATATTACCTCAAAGTCAGTCTGTGTACTTATGCCCTTAATGTCCACTGTCACCCCTTGCAGTCATCCCATCGGTAAGATCTTTTGCTAGTTGTCCATCCGTAGTTGAATAGGAGACCATTGTAGCGCGGGCCTACCCATGCATTCCCACGTTTGCTTAGGCAACACATTCGCATCCAACCCTAAATCCAGAATGACCTGGTCCATCTCGTACTCACCGATTTGCACCATCATTCGCATCTCCTGACTCATAGAGCATGTTTTCCTAGTTTCCAGACTATGTGCGGCTCCCCTATTCTTGTGCACCTAGTGATCAACTCTTGTAGTCCTTTAACTACTCTATTGTCACGTAGAAACTTCATACATGTCTCTAAAAAGGTGGTAAGCATAGAGGGATCCATTCTTGGCTGAATTGAATCCCTAATACCTGGAGTAGAGACTTCCGTGAAGCTCTTTTGAGCTTCTTTAGACGTCTCCTTGATCTGTTCCATCTTAGAGCTAGGTTCCCTTGTAGGAGCACTGCGACCCTTCCCATCTTCTCCAGGCTATTTCCTCACATCTCCCCCTGTAGTTGCGCCACTCCTCAGTACCATGTTTACGCTGGGTTCCTCTTCGTGTGGTTCCAACCTCATCATTTGGACTTTTTGAGTTGGAGTAGGCTGCAATACCCCCTTCTCGTGCATTTGGGCAATCAGTGTCAGACAGTCTACCATTTCATGGTCAAACTGCTCGCAATATGGACAAGATATTCTTGTCGGGTTAGTACAGTCGCGAGCGTGGTGCCCTAGCCCTCTGCAATTATAACAGATCAGTTGTTCGTGCCCTTGCCCAGGCCCCATCCCTCTTCCTCTTTCGCGTCCTTGGAATCCCCTGCATGGCCCTGCGGATGTGTCAAAACCTCACACCTCAGTTTGCATTCGATAGGCTGGGGTCCTTTCCATCATTAGTTCATAGCTTTGGCACATTCGCTCATCGTGACCCACTGATCGACAGAAGTTGCAATACAGCTGTTCTGGAGTTTGGGTATACTTCTACAACAGGTGGCAGTTGTCTATAGCATGCTTTCCTCCTACTTGACAAATCATGCACCAGAGTGCAGGCGCCGCACTTGGCCCTGCTTATACCTCTAGCCTTAATGGCATCAGCCCCTTTACCGCCAGATAGTTCGTGAATACGGGGTAGTGGTCCTTGTCGTGACCTTGAATGTTTCATTTGATACACCCCACTTCTATACATGGCTCTAGTCAGGGCGCCCTTTCTTGCTTCAAGCTTTGCATTTCTAACCACAGGTTTTGTAGTTGCGCATGGATTTATTGAACTCCCAACCCCAGATCCTATATTAGAGTTTCATGCAACCTCATTGCTGTCTCTAATGCTTTAGCTTGGGTTGAGATCTTTTGCTGTGATAGCACAATCCTCAGATGTGGCGTCAAATATGCCACAAACCACACGCAGTGCTGTGCATATGTCAACGTCATGTTAGACTCGCGAATTGTACTCTTCAGTCTCTGATCTAGATCCCATGGGGTTTTTCTAGGTAGCATCGCGATCTCTTTGAACCCGATAATCGACTGCACCTCTAATTTTGGCCAGCTAAATTCTTTGTTCAATGCATCATGGATTGCCACTATTCCCGCATTCGGGTGATCGCTCGAGTACTTTATATACCACGTCAACACATGGTCCTGCAGCACGCTTACCAGAGTGGCCTTTTTGATGTTATCATCCATAACACCTTGGGCTTCCCATACAACTTTTACCACGAACCAAAACTGATCTGGTTCCTCATTTCCTACACCTCTAAATACCGGCAACTTGATCGCACTCACCATTCCAACCATCGGTGGTGGCGGGGGTGGGGTAGGTGAAGATGGGTTTTATGTAGGTGAGGTAGGTGACGACATGGACGGTGGTGGTATCAGTGGAATGCACTGCTTTATCAATTGGACTGCGCTTTTCAGAGAGAACCCTGCAAGCTCCTCCTCGCTTTCTCGTGAGTGTGAAATCAGAGGACTATTTTCTAATCCTTCGGTCCCTTAGTAGCCTCTTCCACTTCTTGTTACCCTAGACATCAATGGATGTGCATAACCCGTTTTTCACATAACAACATTTTAATCCAAGTATTCAATGATTTGATGTACTTACCCCACGGTCCTTGGAGAAAGCGCCTTTCTGCCTCGCTGTAACTCACAGTTGTGTCTATCACGAACTCGGTGATAAACCCTCCTATTATTCGATCCAACCAATGATCTACTGCTCGTGTGATTTTATCTTCAGATTCTTCCAGCCTACGCACCAACTCTGTAGTCCACACGATGGGTTGATCCAGTCTGCACCTCCCCTGACTATCAGCTAGCCACGTGATCCACTCATACAACTTTGTTGAGAAAGACGCAAAGAAGATCTCGTGGATTTCTGTGTATATGTAGCGATCCAGCAACCATTCCTCAAATATCCATGGATTTCTGTTTTCCTGAACCACGAACTCGTGAAGCTTCTGATCCAACCAATCTTCAAGCTCTTTCTTTGTAGGGTCCCAGCGTTCTGAAATCAAACATCCCTTAGGCCGATCTCGGTCCCAACAATAGAACCTTTGTTGGCTTGTTGGGGCCTGACCTAGGTTTTAGAAGTGGTTTAACCGAACAAATCTTGCACTACTGGCCGTTTCGGCACAAATCTGCGGAGCGCAGACTGAAGTCTCACCCGATGTAGTATGGGAGGGTGTTGGAACTAGGTTTCCACACCCTGTTGAAAATAATACTGAGAGGGGGGTGAATCAGTATTATCTAGTTCTTTTAACAAATCTTCCTTATTTACACTTTGAATTATTTTTGCATATCAGTACCATAAAATAATGAGC
>APFE031504301.1:127941-145486 GCA_000404065.3 Pinus taeda | reverse complement strand
CGCCTTCGCACTGCGCCTTCTGTGGCGTCTCCGCACTGCGTCTTCTGTGGTGCCTCTTTGGCGTCTCCGCACTGCGCCTTTTGTGGCGTCTCCGCACTGCGCCTTCTGTGGCGCCTTCGCACTGTGCCTTCTGTGGCGCCTCCGCACTGCGCCTTTGTGGCGTCTCCGCACTGCGCCTTCTGTGGCGCCTTCGCACTTCCGCAGCTGCAGCACTCGAGAGATCACCCTTCACAGATTCACTTTCCACTTCACTTTCATATAGATCGAGCTTTTGAAACAATAACCCAATATTTCAGATCTTAAGATATTCAACCCAAAAGCATACCCAAGCCGAATGATCTCCTTTGCTTTATATAGGCAAGCTCTTCCTCAAATCATGGACCAATACCACGGGCCAAAACCATAGGATCAAAACTGTGGGACTAATACCATGAACCAACCATGAAAGTGCGTGAACTTTTCTCCACATGAAATAAACTTTTCTCTGCATAAAATTCCGTGAACTTTTCTCTACATGAAATAAACTTTTCTTTGCATAAATTTCCGTGAACTTTTCTCTACATGAAGTAAACTTTTTTCTTTGCATAAAATTTCGTGAACTTGAAAATAACTTTGCTGCACTATAATTTATCATCTGAGTGATTTTCCATCAAGGACAACACTTTAGCCATAATGCCAACACACCCTTGGTATGTCTTGATGTGGACTGGAGGGGTCGCGATTTGTTTGCAGCCTTGCACCACTCGGTATTGCTACTGGGTTTTGCGTAGATCCACGCAAACGTGCTATCTTACTAATGAATTTATTAAAAATCTAATCTTCTTCTTATAGTCTTTAAGCAAACATTTAACAATAAAACCCAGTTCTCGCAATCATAAAAGGCAATGTATAAATTTAGAGCATAAGCAACAGATAGATTTACAATAAATCACACAATGATTCAGTAATTCTTATCTTTATTTATCTTCCGTCAATACAACCAGATCCGCCATGTGCACTTAGCTGCAGGGGTCCGCGCAACCAGCTGTAGACTCTCTTAGGCCTCTGTGCACATAGATGCAGACTCTCTCAGGCCTTTGCGCACACAGCTGCGGACTCTCTCAGGCCTCTGTGCACATAGCTGCAGAGCCTCTATCTATCTACCAACACCCTTGACTCGGACTTACAGACGCTGAGAGAATATTGTCTTCATAAACCCATTACATTCCAGATCAAAACCAAAAACTGACTTCTAACCATAGAGCCTTGCTCTATTTATACATTTCCATGGTCCACAGACCATGGGAAGATCGACTCACTTTCTATTTTCTTACATTATTTTTGGGCAGACAACCCTTTGATTTGACTCATTACAATTCGCGCTCCGCATACCTCGCGGAGCCTTTTCCATCCTTTTACCCAAAATTGTGGGCTTTGAGCCCCAAAACCATTACGCGGGGCCTCTACTACCCAACAAGTAGACCCTTTTAAGGAGACAAAAGATATTGAGTTTCCTTTCATACTAAAGAAGAGGAAGGAATCCACCACTGGAGGTGCGCGCAAGAAGTAGTAGTCTGAAAAGACCTCAAGCATTGAAGCGATGGTCATCATTGGGGGGACATTGATGAGATTGGTGATACTATGTGATCCATCACCAGGGACATGTGGGGACACATAGAGGATTAGTACAAGTCGGTATTGATGTAGGTCCAACAGGGCCTCAAAGAGATACAAGTGAAAGCGAGTGCGATTCAAGCGAGTGTGGTTTAGGCGAGCGAGAAACAAGTGAGCATGGCAACAACAAGTGCGACACCAACCTTACCTTCAACATTGGTGGTCACCAGAGAGGTCCACATGGTAACCATTCTGGGAGGGTCGTTACACATTACTACCATGACGGATTAGGAAACAACACCATATGGGAGGAACTTAGAGCTTAACTTAGCGGTGCTGCCCATTCAAGCATTACATGAACTCCACCAGGGAGTATCCCCTTCCGAATTGAAAATCTGAGAAGAGTAGGAACTCTTCATGATTAAGGATATCAAGAGGCACAATGAGAAGTTGGCTGATGAAGCTACTAAGCCGATGCAAGGTAGGGATGTAACCGCTGCACGTAGGCAGGGGCTGGAGGACGCCATCACTTAGACTTGCATTGAGCTTCTAGATCTCCTCATACAGACTGAAGCAAATTCCTAAGAGAAGCTTGATAGGTTGGTAGCTGTAGTGAAGGAGTCTAAAGTGGATGTTGAACGAGTGAAATTTGAGATGCAGATGTAGGTTGCGGAGCTACATATTAAGCTACAATCAACAACACCTCTAGAAGTTCAAGAGCAGCGCAAGGCTGTTATTAAGGTAGATATGGAGGTACTAGAAGCTGGAGTTAAAGATGACAACCAAATATTTGAGAACATCATAGAGATGTGGGTCTCATTACAGGAGGACCCACATGTATAGAAGATTGAAGCAGCCATCAGGGACAAACAACTGTAGTTTGATAAAATTAGAGCCATAATGTGGACCTTAGCATTTGTGCAATGGTTCACCAGACTACATGAAGGAAAGGCCATTTAGGCTCAGATAGATGAGTTGTGATGAAAAGCATCCATCATTTTGGTAAGAAAATAGCCTTGGGCCAATGAATATAGTCAACTTTTGCAGTCTGTTGAAAGTAAAATAAAAGGAATACAAAAAACACAAAGGACCATTGAATTAGCAGTAGAGGGGCTAACTACTAAGAAGTTAGTCGAGGGGGTTCAATAGGCTGCTACGATGTGTCAAGGACGTACCAAAAAAATGACTTGGGAGGAGTCACATATTTGTGTTGGGGCCCTGTTGGGATGGGGACCCCCATGTCTAATTTTGTCTAAGTTTTGAGTCAATTTTGATGTAAGATTGTAAAGTATCTGCATTTTGAGGAGCGGAGAAAGTTAAAACCCTTTATTTTGTAAAGGGATGGGCTATTTTGGGTAAACAATGAACTCCACCCATGGGTCGCAGACCATGGTAATGTAATGTGAAAGATATAAAAGGGAGTCATCTAGGAGTCATTAGGAAGTTTTAAGAATATGGATAGTTGATGAATAACATTTTGAGTCTATAATTCTGTATTTTGGTGAAGGGGAAGGCTCCTATAGCTCAATGTGCAAAGACATTGGTAAGTATGCAATTGAGTGCGCGGGCCCTTGAAACTGTGTGTGTAGGGTCAAAAGAAGTGCAATAATTGAAGATATGAAGTAATAAGTAAATTTGAAGAATATATGTGCGTTCTTTGTATATTTATATGTTTCTATTTTTTATTCTCAGTTATGATTCGAGTCTCTGTAATATTGTTTTAAGTGCATCACAAAGGTTCAGATCTACTTTTGTATGTTAACTTATGCATGTTAGAACACTTAGGTGGAACTCGTAGATGTAATTAAGTAGAAATCGATTTAAGTATGTGGTTCTTAAGATAAGGGTTTGCGAAGGTCAAATCAGGCTCTAGATTAAGGAAATGCCTCGCTGCTACATCACATAGCCCTCTGGAAGCAAAAAACTAGTTCTAGCATCCACCAATACTGCCTCGGGTGAGACTGCAGTCGACACTAAGCACACAGTTGCCGAAAGGGATGGTAGTGTAGGGTTTTGTTGGTTAGGGAAACTAACTCTAAACTTGGGTCCAAGCCCCCTAAAGCCAACAGTTTTCCACTCCAAGACCAAGACACAAAAAATCCTTTTTCTCCTTTCTACTTCTCGACTACTCTTCAACTTCGATTGCCTTCTGCTTTAGACCTGCACCTTATTTCAACCTCCTTGGAAACCCTAGTTGCAACACTCATGAGAGAGATATATGGCGATCCGATCCCTTAACCTTATCTTTTGGATTGAATAATATCTTCTCAAAATCAGCTTGATGAGTTGACTTCACAAGTGATCTTGTAGACCTCGGTTCTTCTCATTTTCTTTTGCAATAGATGCTACCTTCTTTCCTCACACTTGTGATAAGAAACAACCCTAAAACAAATCCCAAATCACTCCAAAATACTTCACTGTTCCTTTCTTTACTTCGATGGTTATAGGACCATCTTATTTAACCTTATTCACACTTCTGTTTCAGACCTGTGCTTCACCAAAACTCTGTGTTCTGAACTGAGGCCGAGATGCCTATTTATAGTGGTTTCTCCCTCAAATTAGTTGACTTGATGGATGATAAGCTAATGTGTCAGTTGGAGGAGTTTATTAATTCCATCTTGAAGCTGACTTGCTAGGAGATGCTTGTTCTTGTCTTGGTCGGATTTGACTCTTTTAATGACTTATACAAATGTGTAACTTGCCCAAGATGAGTCATTCATATATGACATAGAATCAAATTGACTTTTATGACTAGATGAGAAATCCTAAAGGCTCACAATGGGAGACATCACTAAAAATAAAATTCCTTGTTCCTGAAACCCATGAGACAAGCATTACAATAATAATTTTATTTTTCTTCTTTACATCAATTACATAAAATCACAATTACACATGTCATTATGAATACTGAACGTACTTTCACTTTTCAACACTCCCTATTAACTAGGTAGGTATTCCTAATGGTACTTTGTCATTCTCAATTTGAAAAATTTCTCATAAGAAGAGTGGGATTGGTAACCCATCTGTTTAGCATCATATCAACCAACATTGTAACATATAAATGCCTTTAATAACAACTCTATCTCTCCATGATATTTGAGCTTAATTTTGGCGAGACCAATGACGTATAGACACCCTCATCATTGTCTCTCTTGGAACATACCCCACACGGGTTCTCAGGGTGTGTTCCACCAGGAATATTCTTATCTTAGATTCCCAATCCTCAAAGAATATAGGTCCTTTATGACTAATCTTGTCTTGGATACCCTAACTCATCCTCAAATAACATCATATGTCGAATTTTTACCTAATCCTCCATTTTGTCTTCCCAAGTGACGACAAGAATAATGTGTCTATCTCTCCCTCTTAATTAGGGAGGACATATCTATTCCAATACAGGAATGTACTCATTCCTATGGAAGGAATTTACCTAATCTCCCTCTTAATTAGTGACCTAAAACAACTCCTAAGGTGGAGATGATGGGACAATCAACTGCTTAAAGAAATCCTCCTCACGATGTCATGAACTTATTTTTGTTATTCAAGAGTCTTCATATTTTTGGGATTTCTTCATAGGGCATAGACCATTCATTACTTTTATCCAAGAGTTAGACATGTCATCATAATTACACATGTCATTTTGAAGACTAAACCTAGTTTCAATTTTCAACACTCCCTCTTAACTAGGGAGGTATTCATAATGGTACTTTGTCATTCTCAATATGAAGAATTTCTCATAAGAAGAGTCAGATTGGTAACCCATCTGTTTAACATCATATCAAATATCATTGTAACATAGTAAGGCCTTGAATAACAACTCTATCTCTTCAAGATATCTGAGCTTAATTATGAAGAGACCAATGATATATAGACACCCTCATCATTGTCTCTCTTGGAACATACTCCACTCGAGTTCTCAAGGTGTGTTCCACCAGGACTATTCTTATTTTGGATTCCTAGTCCTAAAAAAATATTGGCCCTCTATGAATAATCTTGTCTTGGATTCCCTAACTCATCCTCAAAGAGTGTCATATGCCAAATGTTTACCTAATCACCCATTCTGTCTACCCAAGTGAAGACAAGAATGATGTGTCTATCTCTTCCTTTCAACTTCCTCTACTTATTTGGCGATATGTGATTCTTCTCTTCCTCTTTTGTTATTGTCCTTCTTGGTTTTAAGACAATCTCTTTTGTAGTGTCCATATTCTTGACACCCATAGCATTGGATCTTAGCCAAGTCCCTTTTCATTTTCCAAGAATCAGACTTCCCAAATTTTCCTTTTCTCCTTGTGATTGTAGCATAAGCTTGATTTTTCTTACCTGCTCCCACATCAAATTTGACCTTTAGTCTATATTATTCTATATTGCATAGTGACCATAGATCCTAGAATAGAGTAGCTTCTTTCTTCCCATAAATACTTGAAGTAAAGTTACCCCACTCCTCCAATAGTGAATTTAATACAATTGTGGTCATTTCTCTACTAGACATGACTTTTCCCAAACTGTATAGTTGATCATGGATCTCGGATATCCTCATAAAGTATGCGGCTATTCTATATTCCATTGACATCATCAGCTTGAAGAGTTCTTGCCTTAATGAGATTACTTCTCCAGCACTACTCACGGGATATAAATCTACCAATTTGTCATAGATTTCTTTTGAAGTTTCAAGTTTTGATACATATGGGATGATGAGATCCTTGATGGATTTTGTGAGCATTATTTGAGCCCTAACTTCCCCCTTCATATAATTTGCAAGAGCTTCAGAATATTCATTTCTTGGTTTAGTGATTGATCCTTTTACATGTTCCATAACCTCATTTTCAATGAGATTCAAATCTGTCCTTTTCTTCCATGAAAGATAGTTTGAAGCCCCAACCAATTTGTTGCTTTCCTTGCAAAAATACTTTTTGACAAATTTAGATGTGGACAAAAATATACTTACTTGATAGGATTCTCCTTCTCCCTTTTTCTTCCTTGATGTTGATGATGATATAGAGGATAGAAAACTTCTCCTTAATGAAGATAGTTTTCTTCAGTAACGATCCTCGATCCCACAAAGAGGAGATCCCTTGGATCCTTTGATGGTGGAGACTTTGTTGATGGAGATCAATGATGACTTATTTGATGATGAATTCAATTGTAGGAGTCTTTCTTGAGAAATATATCACCTTAGAGTCTTGATGACAATGCCTTTTGATCTAGCTTCCTTGATTCGTAGATCTCTTCAACTTGAGTAGATGTAGGGCTTTTGCCTTCTTTTCTTGATGATGATCCCAATACTTATTTGTATACTTCTTTGATCTATGGTTTTGATGCTTTATTTGTATATCTTGAATTCAAGGTGATATTCCCTTTTATGTTTTCCTTGAGATTTGATCCTTGAGTGTCCCTTGATAAGATTCCCTTCCTTGACTTTGTTACCTTAGCTCCAATACCATTTTGAGAAATCTAGGGCATCGAGATTAAGTGATCTCTCTTCTATTAGTAATTGCTTGTGAATGATTTTTACTTTATTATATTATGATATTCATTTACTTATATTATTAGTGTTATTTTTCATCAAACAACCATCAATTCATAAACCATAAAGAGACAAGAGACATAGAATATAGGCTATAATCTAGGGCTAAAGCCTCTCCTTCTTGAGAGGAAAACCTAAATAAATTCTTCTTCTTATAGAGATTCCAATTGATGAATGACGAATACCAAGACCAAGACCCTTGACCCATTTTCCACTCCAAGACCAAGACACAAACAATCCTTCTTCTCCTTTCTTCTTGTCATATACTCTTCAACTTTAGCTTCCTTACGCTTCTAACCTGCACCTTATTTCAGCCTCCTTGGAAACCTTATTTGCAACACTCATGAGAGAGATATATGGTGATCCATTCCCTTAACCTTCTTCGCTTGGACTGAATAGCTATCATATTTAACTCAATTTTCTGAATTGAATTCACAAGTGATCTTTCAGACCTTGGTTCTTCTCAATTTCTTCTGCAACAAATGCTACATTCTCTCTTTGTACGTGTGACAAGAAACAACCTTAAAAACAATCCCAAATCACTCCAAAAGACTTCGCTATTCCTTTATTTACTTCGCTGGTTATAGGACCATCTTATTTAACCTTTTTCACACTTCTATTTCAGACCTATGCTTCACCAAAATTCTGTGTTCTGAATTGAGGCTGATCTACCTATTTATAGTGGTTTCCCTTTTAGATTATCCACTTGATGGAGGATGAGCTGACTTGTCAGTTGGAGGAGTTTATTAATTGCATCTCGAATCCAACTTGCTAGGAGATGCTTGTGCTTGTCTTGGATGGTCTTTTGACTCTTTTAATGACTTATACAAATGTGTAACATTCCCATGAACGGTCCTTCATACATGACATAGACTCAAATTGAATTTTATGCCTAGATTACCAATCCTAAAGGCTTATAATGGGGGCCATTACTAAAAATAAAGTTCCTTGCTCATGAAACCCATGAGACAAGCATTACAATAATAATTTTATTTTTCTTCTTTACATCGATTACATACAATAACAATTACACGTCATTATGAAGACAAACCTAGTTACACTTTTCAACACAAGACGAGGATAGAGACATCCATTATCATTGTTATTTTATGCAATTATTTTTGTGTTGAAGAATTCAACAATTAATATAAATACTCTGTAGTGACCAATGCGTGGCTAAGTCATTTGATATATGATTACGTACTTGCGATCAACATGAGCCCCCCAGAGTGCTGTAAAAGTAGAATAACTTTTGATTACGCTTATTACAATTCGTTTGATAAATACCTTTCTTTCACTACAGTATGTAAATGCATTTTATTGATCAATTCCTAGTTTAATTTTCATTGCTTTTTGACAAACAAAGCACTGATAAAAATACAAAAATATTTTCTTTCCATAGTTCATTTCATTCAGTAATTAAGTTAATTTTTCTAAGCAATTTCATGAATGATGAATAGAGATATTTTGAAGTACAATTACGCACACTAGTAATCCCTTGAAGTTACAATTCAATTTGATATTTTGTTGGAGAAGTCTAGTTTTGATTTATTCCTTCTGTTAAGCAGAGTAGAAATAATTAGAATCCTTTAATACCTTGCAATTAGAATTAGAATTTCCATTCTGCAATTAGAATTATAATTTCCAGTCTACAGTTAGAGTTAGAATTTCTATTAAGTAATTAGAATAAGTTTTGATTTTGAATTCATAGATTAAAATTTCAGTTTAGTTCAATATTTAGAATTCTGATTTCATTTTGCCTTGAAGTAGTTTTAATGGAAAGAACATGTGTGTGGGAACACTTTGATTCAATTTAAGCTTATGATTCATATTTAGATCAATTTCACCTTTAAAAAAAACAAAAATAAAAATCCTAGCATATATTGTGCACATTCACTTCATAAGTACAAGAACCTTTGTTGACAATTAATGAAGTAATTTAACATCAATTAAATTACCCAAAAGTTTGGCACCATTGCTGGGAAAGTGTATATATGATTCCATTTTTGGTTTTCATATCATTTTATATGCATGCATAGTTAAATCATCATAAAATCACTTAGAATGCATAAATAGAGAAAGGGATTCTAGGGGTAGATTTGTAAGTATAAGTAGCGAACAAAGTTCAATTCCTACATCACCGATCACACCTGCTAGACCACGTAGTGCCACACCATCCACCGATACTCGTATTCCATCCATAACAGGTAGACATAGGTTTCCTGAGATGTATAGATATAAAATCCAACCTAGGAATTCACCAAATTCTTCTACTAAATCTATATTTGAAGAGCTAACATCCCCAACAGAAAGAGTAATATTTCTCTCTTCAACAGGAGAAAAAACATTAGGACAAGAGCTAGAGGTACATAGTGAAGAAGAGGAATTTTATTCTAAGATACCATTAGTAGAGGAGCCAAAGGAATAGCTAGACAATTCTATCATTGAACCTTATATTAGCTCTAGAGTATCAACAATGGAAGGGGAAGAGCAAGGAGGAGTACACAATGTAAATGGTGAAATTAGGATTAAAGGGGGAAGAGGCAGAGTAGGAAATAGAGGAGGAGGTGGAGGAGGAGGTGGTAGAGGAGTAGGGGATAACCACATCCTTATGGATTTATTATCTTTGATGAAGATAACATATCCACAATGAAAGACATCTCACCCTCTATTATTCCTAATTTTCATGGATTAAGAACAGAGGATCCAAAAACAGCTATTTTTGAGGTTGAAGTATTATGTAGATCGTATGACTATTTACTTGAAACTCAAAAATTGAAATTATTTCCAACCACTCTAAAATATGAAGTACTTAAATGGTTCATGGGACCAGGGACACATAGTATTAGAACATAGGAAGAAATGAAAAGAGTTTTCTTAGAAAAATATAAATATTATTGTATGCCCCATAACCTTAAGTATGAAGTCTTTAAGATGATGCAAAAATAGGATAGAAGTCTTGAATACTTAGTTGAAATATTTGCCTATAATGTTAAAAGGGCTAGGATGCATGAATTGGATGAAGAAACATTAAAATCTCTTTTGTTAAAATATATAAGAGATTAGTGGATTGACCTTCTAAACTTAATGGGAAAAGGAGATGTTTCTCAACTTTCATTTGGTGAAATCTGTGATTTGTGTAAACATATTTCAAGAGGTAAAACTAGATCTGGTAAAATTCCAAGAGATCTAGTCATGTCAAGAGTTAGTAAATCTGCAATTGGAATAGTAAGTAGAGAAAAATTAGGAAATTGCATGATAACTTTAAAAAAAATAACCTTGCAAATATTATTGAACAATAAGTGTAGAGTCTAAAGATTGTCCTACCATGACATCCTTTTTGCCTAATGATCCTCTCTTTTTCCTATACATTTACCACTTAAATAAAACCATATCTACCAGGTTTTGATGAAGGTATGCAGTAGTATGTCTTCTTATTCATATTTAACTTCATACCCTATTTTTTTGTTAAAGTTTCAATTGGCTACAAAATCAGTCTGTTTCTGCAACTAATCTAGGTTTTTGTAGTTGTCTCCATTGTTTGCAAGGTTCTGGAGTTCCAGGTTAGCAGTGAAAGGTGCAGATGGATAGAGGATGGCTTCCACATGGATACCATCCTATCTCCTTGAAAATGTTTGCTAAAAGAAGCACAAGAGATTGCGGTCAAACTCCAAGTCAACCGCCAGATTAATGTAGAACAACACCCGAGATCAGTTGAAACCTTATCGTTTTGATTTCAGAATAGAAAAATGACAGTTTAGCGATATAAGTTTAGATAGGTTAGAGATATTAGGCTTGAATTATTCATATAGTTATGCAAAGAGACATGCTATAAAACTTATGGCCGCACTGTTATTTGGGTGTGTGCCGAATGATATAATTGTGAATAGTTTGTGAATTTTGTGTGAATAGAATTGGTTTTTGTGTACAAGTGTTGTGTTTATTTGAAGCTCTGAACTGATATGTGGAGGGCCCCTACAAACAGTGATAGGTTTTAATCAATTAAAATATGACTTCCTTTAATTCTTCAATTGCTCTATTATGTGTGACAATGCAACATAATGATCTCACCAACGAATTGTTATATGCATAAGAACATTAATTTGCTTTATGCCTAGTTTAGACTGTTATCTAATTTGCTTTATACCTGGTACAACATGGTCCTTCCCTTTTCTTATTATCCAACATAATTGAAATGTGTTCAATTCACAATATAGATGTTGCTTGGGTTACTTTGTTTGAGCAAAAAATGAATAAGTGAGAAGTCCTCTCCTAAACAATTGAGTTCAATAGTATTCCTTCATAACTGATAGAATAAGTTTCTTTTTTCACTTAGAGAATTAGGAGCTACAACATAGATATTCAAGATAAAAAATCCCAAAAAATATAACATAAGTAAAACCACTATCACATCATCTACAAACTAATTGGATAGAGATTAATTCCTAGGAAACTTAATCAACATCCCTAAGAATTACGACACTAATATAATTGACAAACACCACCCCCATCTTAAGTTTAGATCTTAAGAAATACATAAATAACTAATGAATAAATCTAAGCACATATTGTGCCCCTTGTACTTCATCAGTCTACGCACCCTGGTTGATAATTTATGATTGACAATTCAAGGACATTGAATTGACCAAACATTTTGGTGCCATTGCCGGGGAAGTACAATTAAAAATTAAAAAAAAAACTATCATTAAGTGTAGGGATATAGACTCTAGGGGTAGATTTGTAGGATGAGGAAGAAATATAATTCCCACAAATCCACTCAATTCACCACGATTTCGAGATTCCACACCACCTACTCAAACCCGAATTCCATTTAGAGGTCGACAAAGACTTCTTGAAGCTCAAGATCAGAAATTCAATCCAAAACTTAATCTACTTCTTCCACTGAAGCTGTAATTGAAGAAAATATGACATCCCCAACCACAGGAGTAATTTTTCTATCCCCCACTGGAGAACAAATTTTGGGAGAAGAATTAGAAATTCCTAGTGAAGAAGAGGAATTGGAAACTTATTATGAGAAACCACTGATAGAGGAACTAGAAAGATTAGAAGAACACTACTTTAGCTCTGAAGAATCTATCATGGTTGAAGAAGGGGAAGGAGAAGTACACAATGTCCATGGTGAAAAAGATAGGATTGGAGGAAGAGGAAGAGGAAGAGGTAGAGGTATAGGTATAGGAGGGGGTAGAGGCAAAGGAAATCAATATCCTTCACAATTCCATAATCTTGATGAAGATACAACCCTCACAATGAAAGATGTATCACCCTTGATTCTTCCTAATTCCCATGGGAAAAGAAATGAAGATCCAAAGAAATTTCTATTTGAATTTGAAGCATTATGCAGATCATATGACTATCTTCATGATGCTCAAAGGTTGAAATTGGTCCCCGCCACATTAAAAGACTCATCATTAAAATGGTTCATGAGTCTAGGAGTGCATTCTATAACAACATGGGCACAAATGAAAGAGGATTTCTTAGGCAATTATAGAGATTATTGTATGCCTAGTAACCTTAAATATGAAGTCTTCAAAATGACACAAAAAGAAGATGAGAATCTTGAAGACTTGGTAGAAAGGTTTGTTTATAATGTTAAAAGAGAAAAAATGGATAATTTGGATGAAGAAACCTTAAAAGATCTTTTACTTAGATCCGTTAAAGATGAATGGATTGATCTCCTTAACCTAACTGGAAAAGGAGATATTTCCCAACTACCATTTGCATATATTTGTGATTTATGTGTACATATCTCAAGGGAAAAATAAAGAGTTGGAAAGAGTCCTAGAGACCCTCTCTTATCGAGAACAAACAAGTCTGCAACTGGGACAATTAGCAGGGCAGAAATAGGAAATTTACTTGACACCTTCAAAACAAATATTTTAGGGAGCCTAAGTGAACATATAGACACCCTTAAAATACAAAACAAGCAAAATTCCAAAAATGTTGCATTATCTATCTTCTGTCCCAAGTGTCGGAAGAAACATGCTCTGAGAGAGTGTCCCTTAGACTCAAAAGCCATAGAAACTTGTGTCATATGTGTAGATAATCATGATACAAAGGAATGTCCATCCTTACCAGGTCTTAAGGTTGTATTCAATGATGAAGGAATCTTAGAACCAATAGACCCTCTCTAATTTATAGCCAAAAGACCATGGAAAAACCCCAACCAAATCAATCACAAGGATTTAGACCACAACAATTTGCCCAGTCTTCACAAAGTAATTGGAATTCAGCTTGGCAGCCTTGGGCTCTGCCACAATCACAACCTTGGAATCAAGGATGGAAAAATCCTTATGGAGCCTATGCTCAATATCAACAATACTCACCATCCTACCTTCCACCACAATTCTTACCCCCGTCTAATCAAATTCCTCAAGATAATCAATTGCCACAAGTCCCAGTTCAGAATCAAAACCCACAACTTTCCCTACCATTTCCACAAAAATCAAATCAATCACCCACTCAACCACTTCCAAATCCTAATAATAAGATACCACAACAACCAATAGACAACATGGAGGGTCAGAATCCTCAAACTTATGTAATAACCCCACTAGACCTAAACAATGTCCAATTAAGTTATGGAAGAGTATTACAAAAAAACCCTCCTGTTGTCATTAAAAAAAACAAAATCTGATCTTCAAAAACATAAAAATCAATTAGAATAAGGGGATACTTCTCTCCCTCAAAAAGAAAATAATCAAATAGAAGAAATTCCAATAGATACTCCTATCACGGAACAACTTTCAATATTAGTTAAACCACCTTTCCCAGATTGGTTGAAAACCGATGAGGAAGTAGAGAAACAAATTATCTCGCCTGATTATAATATGATGGATGAATTGAGAAATTTTTGTATTAAGATTCCTTTATTACAAGCCATAAAGGAAATACCATTTTTTTCGAAAACAATTAAGGAATTAAGTACACAACGATCAGGGAGAAGAAGAAAGGATATAAAAAGAATTCAGTTATTCAGAAAAATTGCAGACATTATGATGGGAAAGACTACAATTCAAAAATATTTAGACCCAAGAAGCCCCATTGTAAAAATTCACATCAATGGAATTGAAATACCAAACAAACTGATTGACCTAGGAGCAACCATAAACATAATGAGCAAACACGTTATGGACACATTTAGGCTTCCTAACCTTCAATACACACCAACCTTATTGCAATTAGTAGATAGATTTGTTATTTAACCAGATGGTGTGTTAGAGGATGTTTGTGTATCTTTAGATTCTTGGGAATATCCTGTTGATTTCATGGTCTTAACACCTAAGAATAATCTAGGTGGACATCCATAAATTCTAGGAAGACCTTGGTTGGCTATAGCTGATGATTTTATTGATTGTAGGTCAGGTGATATGTTTATCTCATATGGAAATTCTACAAAGAAATTTACATTATACTCCCCCTGCAAGAACAACAATAGATACAAAAACTGAAGAATGGATAGAATATGGAGAAGATATACAACCTATTTTTGTCACTGAACAAGTAAAAGAGGAAGACAAACTTTTAAATTTACTAGAAAATAATGAATCTTCCTCACATTATGAGCATATTCGAAATGAATATCTCTCCTATAAACAAGTATCATTGTTGTCCATGGAAAAGTTTGGGAATTCCTCAATAGAAATCTTTCCAGGAAAAACCTTGAATGTCAATGAAAACTTGGAAGACATACAAAAGAAACAATTGATAGAAATTTTATAGAAACATTCTTCTGCTTTTGCATGGGAATACACTAACATGAGAGGGATTGATCCTAAAATTTGCATACATCATAACTACATTGAACAAAATGCAATACTAGTTAGAAAACCTCAACGAAGAATGAACCCAAATATAAAATAAATTGTTAAGGAAGAATTACAAAAATTATTAAATGTAAATTTCATCTATCCAATATCTGACAGTCAGTGGATTTCACCCCTAGTAATTGTCCCTAAAAAGAATGGAAAATGGAGAGTATGCATCTATTACATGGAGTTGAACAAAACAACATTAAAAGACCACTTTCCATTACCTTTCATAGACCAGGTATTAGATACTTTAGCAGGGAAAAAATATTTTTCCTTCTTGGATGGGTTCAGTGGATACAACCAGATTCATGTAGCCCCTGAAGATCAGGATAAAATCATGTTCACTTGTCCATGGGGAACTTATGCTTACTGGGTACTTCCCTTTTGGTTATGTAATGCTCCACCAACATTCTAAAGGGAAGTCATCGACATTTTCTTTGACCTTATCCATGATTGTGTGGAAGTGTACATGGATGATTTCATAGTCTATGGGGATTCTTTCAATGAAGCACTAGAAAACCTGGAAAAAGTATTAATAAGATGTTAAGAAACAAAACTCTCAGTAAGTTATGCAAAATGTTTCATGATGTTTAATGAGGGAATTTTTTTAGGTCACCATATTTCCAGAGATGGAATTAAGGTAGACTCATCTAAGGTGGTTTTAGAGCCTAGATTTACCTCAGGCTGAAAAGGTAAGCTTCTAGGTCCACATCAAACCATGCTCAACCTCGTAGCTAGCCCTACGAGGACAGGAGAGGGCTCTCTCCGGGTCAATCTCTGCAAAAGATAATCAGATGGGGCTTGAGATGACCAATTTAACAACTAATCTTATGCTAGGTATGAAGTGCAAGGATTGATTTGAGTTTTTGGGGGTATTGTGTTGGAAAAAAGGGAAAGGCACATTTGGGTCCGGGGATGAGGCACAATTTTTGCAGAGTTCTGATTGGGGCAAGGAAGGAAATCATTTTGATGCTTTAGATTGAATGAATGGATGGATCAGATTGGTGAGGAGCCAAGGAGGGAAAGAGAGTCTCAAGAGTCCTCCTCAAATAGATGAAAACATTGAAAATTACACAAAATTTCAAGGCAGAGCACAGCGGTCTAGTGAATTCTACCTTAATCACTCATTTGTTTAATTTCAGAAGCAAAGAGAAGGGAAAATTATACACATAAACATAAATTAACTTACAATTACATGAAGAAAAACACCATCAAAATACATAGCCACATGAATCCCAACAAGTTGTTGAAAATAATACTGAGAGGGGGGGTAAATCAGTATTATCTACTTCTTTTTATAAATCTTCCTTATTTGTTCTTTGAATTAGTTTTGCATGTCAGTACCATAAAATAATGAGCATGAACAAAGAAAACAGATAGTCACACCAAAGAACACAAGATGTAAGGTGGAACAATGTGGGTGAAAACCACCTGCTGCAATATGTCTCTATCTTCTTTCAAATTAGAAACTCCTTTTACAATGGTCTTGTATTGGTGCAGTCCTTACCAGTACGCAGGCTGCAACCTGCTGAGAGCTACAACTCTCTCTCGTTTTCCAGTCTCTCCTGGAAGGGAGCTACAACCCCCTACTTCTTTTTCAGGACCACTTTTCATAAATTTTTCAAACTGGATCCATAAGCATCAAATGATCATCAAGTATAAGAGAATCACCCAGTCAACTGTAGTAACCAGATCAACAATAATAGGACCAAACCCAGAACACAACAATGATAAACAAAGATTTTAAGTTACGTAAGCACCCTACTCAACTGCTTGCCTGCTTACGTACTCACCCTGCTCAATTGCTTGCCTGCTTACAGTACTCACCCTGCTCAACTGCTTGCCTGCATACATGTACGCACCCTGCTCAACTGCTAGCCTGCATAAATGTACGCACTCTGCTCAATTGCTAGCCTGCGTACCTCGCTCTGAGTCCATTGAACTGCCTGCGGTCATCCGCACCTAAAGCCCTTCTGTGCCTGCATACCGGCGCACCTGAAACCCTTCTGTGTCTGCGTACCGGCGCACTTGAAACCCTTCTGTGCCTGCGTACTGGCGCACCCGAAACCCTTCTATGCCTGCGTACCGGCGCACCTGAAACCCTTCTGTGCCTGCGTACCGGTGCACCTGAAACGCTACGCTCTTGCGTATGCACACACTTTTCTCTCACTGTACCTACGTACCTTCGGGCATAGATGATTTCAAGACTTCAGAAAGAACCCAGATAGTCAGATCTACAGATCTGAACATGCGCCGAAGAGATCTTAGTCCATCAGTAGATTCGCCTTGTTTAGATCTAGGCTAGATCTTGCCCTCATAAGATATTCAACCAAAAACATGATTAAGCCAAATTATCTCCTTTGCTTTATATAGGCAAGCTCTTCCTCAAATCAAGGATCATGGGGCTCAATAATAATAATAAAATAAACAATACCACGGGCCAAAACCATGATAACACAATACCGTCAACTAAATACCATGAAAAAACCCCATGTGTGGGCGCTTAACTGCCTTGAAGTGCGTGCACTGGGGGTACGCACCCAATGAATGGGTATCCTGCGGGTATGTACGCACTTTATATAAGACATGCCTGCGTGTA
>APFE031504301.1:109239-121378 GCA_000404065.3 Pinus taeda | reverse complement strand
CCACAGGCCAAAACCATGATAACACAATACCGTTGGCTAAATACCATGAGAAACCCCACGTGTGGGCGCTTAACTGCCTTGAAGTGTGTGCACTGGGCGTACGCACCCAATGAATGGGTATCCTGTGGGTATGTACGCACTTTATATAAGACATGCCTGCGTGTACGCACCTTTTGAACGGTGTGCCTGCGTACTCCTTATTTTCTTCAATATTTGAGAGCTGTTCATCCATGTTTGCTATTGACCTGTTGTACAGTGATCCATCACCTGTATGGGTTGCCATCAAGGACAACACTTTAGCCATAATGCCAACACAAGTGCTGCAAAACCCTGGTCTTTCCTTTGCCAAAAATGCAGAGATAGAATGTACAATGATGTGCCAAGCAATCCCAAGTGTCCAACCCTGACAATGACTCAGAAAATACATGATATAGACCATTCTAACCCATTCCCATGCCTCTAGGGGTCGAGGTCATCATTCTAGGAGCTGTTTCAACCAATTCTAAACAAAGCACTCAAATCTAGGCCATCAAACAACTTGCCTCTATAAGGTAGGAAATTGATTCATTCATTAAATTTTCACTTTTTAGTGAATGAATCCTCTAGAACAAGTAAAAATGTGCCAATATTACATCATGGTACTCCAATTACGTCATAGTAGATCAATAATTACATCAAAAAGCAAAACTAGTCAAAACTGGGTGAATTTTTGAGCTATACAGTGAAAAATAAGCCAAAAATCCTTTATGCGTCGTGCCTAATTCTCTATGCGCCGTGTACATTTGGAGCTGAATTTGAGGCCCTTCCCAGAGTCCAAATTCATGATAGCTCGTTGGAAATCCCTACTTGTCTACTTTCCAACTAAAGTGGAAATTTTCAATTTGGTGTCCATTTCCCCCTCCAAATCTTCAATCTACTAGTACTTCTTCATGTGTGTTCAAATAGGGGCAGAGAGGTCATTGTTTGAGTGTTTTTTGACCTTTTGAGGGCCCAAAACTTGCCCAAATTTCTTGGCCATGCACCAGCAGTCATAAGTTTTCATGCCAAATCCAAAAATGTAAAGTTTTTGAAATTTGGAGCCCTCTAGCAAAAGCGAGCGCCACGTGGCGCGGCGCATAGGGAGGCAAAACCTGTTTTTTCAGTGCAAAAATTTCAAAAATGCAAAAATTTCTCCAAATTTATTGAAATTTGGGTTGGACCTTCTCTATCAAGTTTCATGCTGGGTTAAAGAGGCTTCAGGCATTATCCGAAGGTGATCATGCTCCTTTTGCCTCTTTTGCTTCCTTATTGCCTTCTTTAATTTTGCCTTTAGATTCCTTATTCCTGCCTTGAAACTCGTATTTCGCGCCCTGTAATGGAAAGCCATGTGTCTCAACAATGCTTTGTCCCTATCGGCCCTTTCCAGTAGTCTCTCTAGGTGGATTTTTATTCTCTCGAGCCAAGACTCCCGATCATCATTAATCTCTTACTCCAATGAAGTTAATTCAATCCTCCTCCTTTGGGCAGCGTGACGATTCTCACGGATGTTTTGCAACTCCATGATTGCTTGCTGATCTTCGAGCTGTTTGTTCCTGTACTCCAAGTATTTCATAGTCCACTTAGTCCTCTCCAAGTCAAGGGCACAAGGCTTTGATCTATGTTTGCTGCTCCTGGATGATCTCTCTAAGATGTGCATTTTGCGAGCCCATGTCTGTAACATAATCCTGAACAAGAATGAAGTCGGTCTCTCGCTCACCTGAAGGCCCCTCGTCCTACATTGGTCTCTTGCCACTGTCCTGTACCTTTGATGCTAATGTCGGAAGCGAGGCCCCTTCCACCCCAGGTGAAGATAACACTCGCTTTGCTGCTGCAAATAACTGCCTCGTGCCCTTCTGATAAGTAATGAAAACCGGTATAGTAGCAGTGTGTGGATCATGGCCTTCTTGTTGATGAGAAGGTCCACCTGAAGGTCCCTGTGAAGCTCTGAAAAAGTCATGAGAGATGAAATCATCCCAAGTGATGCCCTGTAATCCAAGCTGATGAATCACCAAAATTTTGATGAGAGCAAAATGGCAAATACTTGAACTGCTGCTGAGGGGTCTTGTGCTACACAAGGACGGTCATCCTTTCTATGTTTCGGCATATGAAATAAGGAATGTTCATCATCTGTACCTGGGTTAAATGCATGAACAACTTGATGTGATAAACATATAATCTAGAGAAACAGCCTTCATAACTGAAATACTTCATGATTAATTTCATTAGTGGAGCATATTCATCTTTGAGATATCGGAAAGGAAACACTCTCTTGAGCTGCCTCAGTAAACCGGGTTTAATATATGGCTCATAATGCTGCTGATCAATCTTTTGCCTCTTGTTCCATGGCTCTCCGATGTTAGGTATGCTGGTTGCTAGTGAGATAGATTCTGGTGTAAGTGTGAAGGTGACACCAGCGAAAGTAACTCGATCACCATGTAAACGCAGTACAAATAAGCGATCCAACTCATGATGGACTTGAACAGTAGCAATCTTCTCACAAAATTCATAACATGATTGAAACTGGAAACAAAAGATGGCAAGAGGGTAGGCCTGCAATTTTGTAAGGGTGGTTGGTTCTTCTCTAACATGTCTGCCACCTTTATGAGGCCTCCAGGGTGCATGTCCCTCCATGGGTGAGTCACTTTGGGTCTCCACTTCATAATCAGATGAATGACCGGATGACATAACTGTTGCTATACAAAATGCCTTGGAGAAATAGATGCTGGTGTATGAAACTGTATTGGACTGCTCATTTGTGATGTGGTTGAACTCTGCCACCAAGGGGCAAAAGTGAAACAAGGGACTGTTAAGATAGAGGAAAAAATATGAGGGATTAGGGACTATTTGGATAGATTTAATTAGGGAAATATGGGAGGATTTGGGATTTTATGTATAGGATTAGGGTTTAGGGGTTTTGGATTTGAAAACTTGGGAATAGGGATTTAGGATAGGGGTTTAGTAATTTTAGGGGGTATGGAACAATGAAATCAGGGACAAAAGGAATAAAAGAGCAAACTTGGTGGAAAATAGTTGTTTAAAACCCTAGGCAGCCATTTTTATATGAGAGCTATGACATGGTAGGGTTTAGACCATCACCATTCCTCAAACACCATATCATAGCACAAACTTGAATAAAATGCAATGATGGAGACTCTACCTGGCAAATTCGGGCGAATTATTGGCAATTTGGAAGAATTTTGAGCGATTTCAAGCCTTTAACTGTATGCACCGCACCGCATACCCAATGCGTTGCGCCCATGTAAATTAACACTGCGCGTTCGCTCCCAGTGCGCCGCGCCTCCCCAGTGTGCCACGCCACCTGCTCTATGCGCCATGCCGGCCAAGTTGCTTCCAATTTCACCCAATTTCACACTTGTGCACAAAAATTGCTTTGAATTGCTTCCTCTTGGTTCTTGGCATGCAAATGAGTTTTCAAAATGGAAAATATCTCATATAGCCATGGATTTTGATTTTTCTTTTGTCAAACCCATTTTGTGATGTTTAAACTTTGGCACTTTTCACCTTTTAATTGAAGCTCTGTTTTTTGGTTGTTTCCTTTGATTTTTTGATTGAAATGATGAAATTCTTGGCAATTTTTTGTAGGGATAGCTGACATGGAATTTGGCAAAGGAGACCAGGGCTACGCCTGAATAATTCAACAACTGAAAAACTTTTGAAAATTATTACAAAAGATGAAATGTCGAATTTTCTTCAAAACTGAGTTTTGAAGAAAAGTCATAATCCATCCATATGACGATAAAATTTTGTGAAATAAAAACTTGTTTAGAACCTCCCTTTGGCTTGCTAGCATTATTGGACATTTTGAAGACACAATTTGTGAAACCCTAGACCTATGATTGACATGAATCTCATTGACTGTCATTGACTTTGATGAACTTTGATGAAAAGACCTGAGCCAACAGGTACAAGACATGAGGGGAATGAGTGACAAGGCCCTTCTGTCAGATTATGGCATGCCCCTAACGGAATGTGGATGAGTGAACTGTATGAGACACCTAAAAATGAAATGCAATAAAAGAAATGATCTCTGACGGAGGGATGTAAAGCCCGACTCTAACAGGTGGAAGTCATTTCCAAGTTGTCAGTGCCAAGTTGTCAAAAGGATGTTAGAAATTTTCTCAGTTTTACTGGATACTATAGAATATTTATAGAAAACTTCACAAAAATTGCATCCCAACTCTTTAAATTACTCACCAAAGACTGTGAATTCAGTTGGGATTCCGAATGTCAAGTTGCTTTTGAAACTTTGAAAAAGAGAATTTCTAAAGCACCCATCTTAAAAGGACCTAATTGGAAATTGCCTTTCCATATCTCAACATATGCTTCAGATTCAACCTTAGGAGATGTTTTAGGACAAAAAGATCTCACTCCTTATGCCATTTATTATACTAGTAAAAACTTAACCCCTGCAGAGTTAAATTATACTATAATCGAAAAGGAGTTATTAGCTGTAATTCATGCCATTGATAAATTCAGACATTATATAACTAGCTATGAAACTTTTGTCCACACAGACCATTCTGCCATTAGATACCTAATGAATAAACCAATCACTAATGGAAGAATAACTAGATGGCTCCTACTTTTACAAGAATTCAACATAACCATTCTAGATAGGCCAGGAAAGCATAACACAATTGCCAATTTTCTATCTAGAATACAAAATGAAAACAATGATCAACTCGTAGAAGATAAATTTCCTGATGAATATCTTTTTGCAGTATCTATTAAATCACCTTGGTATGCAGATATTGCTAACTATTTGGCCACAGGAAAAATTCCATTTCATTTATCTCCTAGAGAAAAAAGAAAAATAGTCCACAATAGCACATCCTATTCATGGATAAATGAGGAATTATACAAGACATGACCAAACCTCATCAGCAGAAGATGTGTTCGGGAGGACGAAATACTGAAGATACTAAAAGCTTGTCACGATGAGCCATGTGGAGGACATTTTTCTGATAAGAGAACTGCTTACAAAATCCTGCTTTTAGGATATTATTGGCCTTCCATTTTCAGGGACACTAAGGAATATGATAAAAGATGTGTCAGTTGTCAGAGAATGGGCAAACCTACTCTTTCAAATGAGATGCCATTGAAACCATAGGTACTTATCGAACCATTTGAAAAATGGGCACTGGATTTTGTTGGACCAATTAGCCCACCTTCAAAGCAAAAGAAGTATATTCTTGTATGTACTGATTACGTCACTAAATGGGTAGAAGCTAAAACACTTCCTTTTGCTACTGAAAATGCTGTAGCTTCATTTCTTTTTGAGGATATTTTTACTCGCTTTGGTGTTCCGAGAGAAATTGTAACAGATCAAGGGACACAGTTAACATCCAAACTAATGCAAAATATTTTGGACCAATACAAGATAAAACATCAGAAGTCAACTCCATACCATCCACAAGCCAATGGACAAGTTGATTCCAAAAATAAGGTGATCGAAGCTATCCTTACAAAGACTATACATCTACATAGGAAACACTTGGTGGAAAAGATTCCAGAAGCCATATGGGCCTATAGGACTACATGGAGGAATACTACAGGACATACTCCCTATGAACTTGTTTATGGGAAGCAAGTCTTACTTCCAATAGAGTTCCAGATCCAGACCTATAAGACAATAGTCCAGTTAGATCTTGACTTGTCAGAAGCCCAAAAACAAAGGATGACACAATTAAATGAGCTCGATGAAATCAGACAAGAGGCCTTCCAGAGGACCAGCTTAGTGCAACAACAGAGATCAAGATGGCATGATGAGTACATTAAAGAAAGGAAATTTCATCTAGGAGATTGGGCATTGCTCTTTGACTCAAAATTCAAAAATTTTCAAGGGAAATTCAAAACCCATTGGCTTGGACCTTATGAGATTGAGAATTTCTTTGACAATGGTGCAATTATAATCAAGACTATTGATGAAGAGAGAACTCCTCTATTAGTAAATGGACATTGACTCAGGGTTTACCAGAAACCATTAACAAGAGAGGAATTTGTTAAAATGTTTCAAGATAATTCCTAATTGAAGATGGCCAAGAAGAATTCTTCTTCTTCCACCTTAGAAATTTTCATTCAGTTTGTTCTTCATTAAAAAAAAATTAATAATAATAAAATAAAAATATAATAAAAAAATTATGTGTATCTTATATATATATATATATATATATTTAAATAATATAATATATGTATATAGTATGATGTATGTATGTATATGTATGTATGTATGTATGTATGTATGTATGTATGATAATATGAAAAATAAAATAAAATAAATTTGTATAAACATGAAAACCAACATGTTGGCATGTTTATACAGAAATTTTAAAGTGAAAACCAATTTGTTGGCACTTCAAATTTTCTTTTCAAAAGAAAAAAAAACAATAAAGTTCATGTACTAAAGCCTTCTTTCTCTTAAGCTGCAGAATCAACAACTTTCTGCAGCTTGGACAAGTTTCTGTAGCTAAACAGATTTCTGCAGCCTAATAATTTTGAAGTCTACAAGGATGCTTGGTGATCTGGATTAAAGGACAGTTGATAGCAAGGCACCTGCAGAAGATCAAAGGACAAAAAATAAAGTTAGCAACTAAAAATTAAAGGTATGTGCTGCTTTAATTTAACAATAGGGAAGGTTATATAGCATGTATGATTAAGAAGATATAGTACTAAAGTGCAATCATTATAACTTAAGGGTAATGTCTGCCTAACAAATATCACATGCCACCACTTTAAAAGTCATGTCACGACCTTATATCAAATCTGCCAAATTAATTACCAAATCATAAGTTTGAATGCGCCTAACGGTCGGATTCATTCCCATAATCCTTATGATAACCCATCCATTCTTCCCCATTCTTACACTCCTTTGATCTTTCACAACCACTCCATCTTTCTGCCAGCTAACAAACCCTACCAATCCCATTTTCTTGTCAAGGTAGCCAATCTTCGAGGCAAAGTATCCTTCGACATGGGGATAATTGTTCAAGCTGAGCTAGAAGGGAAGTAATTCCTAGAGGGGTACCCACACATTAGGGAGGTGCTGCAAAGAAGACAATGGCTACAGTTCATTGAGAAATTTAACGACTTCCACAAGGAGGTAACATTTGCATGCTCATTCGATGGAATGGAGGCCAAAATTGGGGACATAAAGCTCACAGTAACGGAGTCTATGATCACTGAGGCCACAAAGATGCCAAGAAATGGAGAAAAATGGTTTAAAAATAGAGGGATTGACAATGAGGATTGGAAGGTCTTCCTCAAGAATCTAAACATGGACACTACAATCTATAGAAAAGGTATTCCCAACTCTGCTCTTAAAAACAAATGGAGAAACTTCTTACTTGTGCTTCAGAAGTTTATCACTTGTGAGGGTAGGTTTGGGAAAATGTATTTTTATCATGTTAGAATGATGATGCACTTCCTTGAGGATCATCAGATGAACCTCCTCTATTTCCTCTTGAACAACCTTAGGAAAATGGCTACAAATGTTTAGAATAAAATTCAATGCATAGAAAACACCATGTATCATCATGGTTTGGTAAAAATATTGGTTGAATTTCATCTCCGAAGTATAGGGGATGACTGGGGGAGTTTCCTAATAAGGAACCATTTTGAGGAAAAATCCCCAGAAAAACCAAGTAGTAGCAGGGCCTCAGAGGGAGAAAGAGAACCATAGAAATGATAAAGGAACATGCACCTCAAACTCAGACAGAGGTAACAAAAGAAGAGCTGCCTATAGTAAAAATTTTGCAAAGCATGAAGAGGCAAAACCCTAGAAGAAATAAAGCCAACCTGACTAAAGAAGAATTCTCACAAACTAAAACCTATCCTCTATAAGAAAAACCAGAGAATAAAGGAAGGAAAGTGCAGAAAACACAACCCTAGGGTTGAGAAGGAGCACGAGGTTGAGCACGATTCCAAAAACAACCTCAAAAACTATAAAATACATTAATCTTGAGGAAAATGAGCCAAATGAAAAAGAGCCAACTAAAGAGGAGCCAACAGAGAACACTCCAACAGAGATTGAGCCAATAGAGGATGAGCTAATTGAAAGCCCTGGGAATTCTCCAAAAGGGTCACCAAGAACATCACCATAGCCTTACAGCTCACCACTAGGAAGCCCGATACATAGTCCAGGTATTGACCCCGCTCAATAGGAAATATATGACTATATAGAATCACTGGAAAGGAAGGAGATAACAACAAAGGAAACAATTCAGAGCCCTAGAGAAGGAAGAAACTAGGTAAATGAGCGATGAACCTCAAACATTTTGAAGCAGGAGATCATTGAACTAGAAACACTGAATTGGTATCTAAAAAATAAAAATCAAGCCTTGAAGACATAGAGTGAGATACAAATTGCCAAGAGTGACAATCTAATCCTACATCTAAGCTTGTGGTATAAGAAAAAAAAGAAGCTGAAGAAAGAAAACAGAATTATGTAGAGAGAGATAATTAGTTTAAAGTACAAAATTCTAATGAGGAAGCCTAGAATGCCAATCTCTAACAAAAAGAAGAAAACAGTGAAACATGGAAATGAAAAACAAGAGGCACAAGAAAAAGACAAGGAAGAAGTGTATGAAGACATACAACATCTCCAGTCTCAGGGAATGTAGAGTCCGAAGATTGTCCTACGATGACATCATTTTTACCTAATGATCCTCTCTTTTTCCTATACATTTACCACTTAAATAAAGCCATATCTACCAGGTTTTGATGAAGGTATGCAATAGTATGTCTTCTTGTTCATATTTAAATTTATATCCTATTGTTTTGTTTAAGTTGCAATTGGCTACCAAATCAGCCTGTTTCCATAGCTAATCTAGGTTTATGTAGTTGTCTCCACTATTTAGAAGTTTTCGGAGTTCCAGGTTAGCAGTGAAAGATGTGGATGGATAGAGGATGGATCCCTCATGGATACCTTCCCATCCTGTTGAAACTATTTTCTAAAAGAAATGCAGGAGATCACAGTCAAACTCCAAGTCAACTGTAGGATTAACGCAGAACAAAACCCGAGATCAGTTGAAACCATATTGCTTTGCTTTTGTAATAGAAAAATGAAGGTTTAGTGATATAAGTTTAGATAAGTTAGGAATATTAGGCTTGAATTATTCATATAGTTATGCCAAGAGAATTGCTATAAAACTTATGGCCGCATTGTTATTTGGGTGTGCGCCGAATGATATAATTGTGAACAGTTTGTGAATTCTGTGTGAATAGAATTGGTTCTTGTGTGCAAGCGTTGTGTTGATTTGAAGCTCTGAACTGCTATGTGGAGGGCCCCTACAAATAATGATAGGTTTTACTCAATTACAATATGATTTCCTTTAATTCTTCAATTGCTTTGCTTTGTGTGACAATGCAACATAATGATCTCGCCAGCGAATTGTTATTTGCATAAGAACTTTAATTTTCTTTATACATAGTTTAGACTGCTATCTAATTTTTTTTATACCTGGTACAACATGGTCCTTTCCTTTGCTTATTTTCTAGCATAATTGAAGTGTGTTCAATTCACAATATAGATGTGCTTGGGTTACTTTGTTTGAGCAAAAATTGAATAAGTGAGAAGTCCTCTCCTAAATAATTGAGTTCAACAATATTCCTTCATAGCTGATAGAATAAGTTTCTTTTTTCTCTTAGAGATGTAGGAGCTGCAACATAGAGATTCAAGATCAAAAATCCCAAACAATCTAACATAAGTAAAACCACTCTCACATCATCTACAAACTAATTGGATAGAGATTAATTCCTAGGAAACTTAATCAACAACCCTAAGAATTATGACACTAATATAATTAACAAAAACCACCCCCATCTTAAGTTTAGATCTTAACAAATACATAATGATCTAATGAATAACTTCTAAGCACATATTTTGCACCTGTACTTCATCATTCTACTCACCTTGGTTGACAATTTATGATTGAAAATTCAAGGACATTGAATTGACCAAACAACAAGACACTCTCAAAATACAAAACAAACAAAAAGATGAAAATGCTGCATTATCTATTTTTTGTCCTAGGTGTAGGAAGCAACATGCCTCAAGACAATGTTCTCTTGATAGTATAGAAGTTTGTGTCATATGTGCTGAAAATCATGATACAAGGGAATTACCCTCAATACATGGTTTTAAAGCTATCTTTCAGGATGAACCTGGAACAATCCAATCAGAGACATTTTGCTTTGTTGCTAAAATACCATGACAAAATCTATATAAAAGGCCTTGGAAACCTTGGCCTCCTCAACCCCAAAATCCATCTTGGGCACAAGGTTGGAAAAATTATTATGGTAGAAATCATCAATATCCTCAATTCCAACAATCTTATCCCCATTTTCCACCTCAATATTATCCTCTTCAACCAAACCGATCTCCTCAATTCCGAGACCAACCATAAAATCAACAAATTTCATTACCATCCACTCCATTTCCTAAAAAATCAAATCAACTACCCGCTCAACCACTCCCAAACCCAAATAATAAAAATCAACAAACTATATACAATATAGAAGGTCAAAATTTTCAAGCTTGTATGATAGCCCCATTAGGTCTAAATGATGTCCAACTCATATTTGGTAGGGTTTTGCAAAATAAGTCACCACCAATTGTCATCCAAAAATATAAAGAGGATGAGGTTCTTGAAAAAGAAACACTTCTTGATTAAGAAAAGACTCCTCCAAAGGAATATGTTCCTATACATTTGAAGAATGAGCAAATAAATCCATCTCCTATGGTTCCTCTAGTAGAACAACCTTCTGTTTCCTTACAAGATCCACCTTTTCCTGAAAGGATCAAAATTGATAAAGGAATAGAAAGGCAATTTGTCTTACCAGAATATGACATGCTAGATGGACTAATTTTTTTTGCATCAAAATTCATTTTCTTCAAGATATAAAGGAAATACCAATATTTGCAAAAACCATTAAGGAGCTATGCATTAAAAAACCACGAATGAAAATAAAATATGATAAAACAATTCAATTGGTAGGAAAAATTGATGATATTATGATGGGGAACCAATAGTTCAAAAATATCTAAATCAAGGTATCCCTATTGTAAAAATTCACATCAATGGTATTGCATTTCCAAACACCTTGATTGATTTAGGAGAAACCATCAATATCATGAGTAAACAAACTATGGATCAACTAAAGCTTCCCAATATTCAATATACCCCTACATTATTACAATTAGAAGATATATATGTTATCAAGATTGATGATATATTAGAAAATGTATTTGTCTCTTTAGATTCTTGGGAATATCCTGTTGATTTTAACTCCCAAAAATAATTTAGGAGCCCATCCATTGATCCATGGTAGACCTTAGCTAGATACAAATGATGCATTCATAAGTTGTAGATCTGGTTTTATGTATATTTCTAATGGAAACTCTACTAACAAAATCACATTGTATCCACTTGTAAAACAATAACTAAAATAGAAAGTGAAGTCTAAATAGATGGTGATATTCAACTTGTATTTACTCTTTCACAAATAGATGAAGAACATCAATTAATAAATTTAATGAATAATAATGATTGCTCTTCATACTATGTGTTAGTTTCAGTCTTTCCAGCCTTCCTCCAGTGATCAAATATGCTCTTACAAAGTGATTTTGAAGTGTCAAGGTCAAATTTTGTCATTTCAGTGAGTCGTCAAGCAAAATTTGGTCACTAGGCATTAGGTCTAGGGTTTGCTCTCACTCTTTTCAAAGTTGCCCAAATGCCAATCTATGTCACTATTCAGCTGAGTCTATCATCATTCATAGGGATTTCATTATCATCTCAGTGTCTAATGAGTCATTTTACACCTTGTTCATGCTTCAGTTGCGCCTAGGTAAGGTCATTTCCCTCTCCTAGGGTTTTGAAGGCAATTTCTCTTGGATGGTCAAATCATCAGAAAAACTTATTTCCTGATGTTCATACACCTTCCCATATCCTTAAAGTACCTTACCAAATGCTTCCCATCACTGAGATTCCCCAAATTCCTCATTTTCGCACAAACCCTAGTTTCTAGCTACAACCTGGCAATTTTCTAGGTTGGCCTGTGTTTTGCCCTTTTGGACCCCTTCCCCTCACTCAATCTCTGAGAT
>APFE031504301.1:45514-102805 GCA_000404065.3 Pinus taeda | reverse complement strand
ATATTGTCTCCTCTCTCGCCCCAAAGAACCCCCTGCAGAAACTGTGTCCAATCCCCGCACCCAAAATTGCCATCCCCTCAATTTTCCACCAAAAACCCTAAAAACCCCAAATCAACCCTTTTGATTAGTTTACTAGCCTAAAATCAGTGTTACCCTATTGGTCATCTCATCCATTGAAGATTTTACTGAGATTGACCGAAGAGAGCCTTCTCCTGCCCCGTAGGGCTAGCTACGAGGCTAAATGGTTTGATGTTGCCTTGAGGTTTGCCTTTTTCAGCCTGAGGTGAAATTTCAAGCTCTAACACTATGCACCAAATAAGAATTTTAAAGAACAATGCAATATTGAGTATCTCTAATATCATCAAATGGATTTGCATTCTATTGAAAAGTTTGGCAATTATTTAGTAGAAATATTTCCAAGAAAAACATTAAACATTAATAATAACTTGGAAGAATTTCAAAAGAGAAAATTGATAAAGATGCCACAAAACATTCCTCTTCTTATGCATGGGAGTCTACTGATATGAAAGGTATTTATCCCAAAACTTGTATGCATCATATTTATATCCAGGAAAATGACAAACTAGTTAGACAACCCGAGAGAAGGATGAATCCTAATCCCAGCGAAATTGTTAAGGAAGAATTACAAAAGTTACTCAATGTGAATTTCATTTATCTGATATCAGATAGTCAATGGGTGTCACCTTTGGTGATTGTTTCAAAGAATAATGGAAAATAGAGAGTGTGCATTGATTATAGGGAATTGAATAAAGCTACTATGAAAGATCATTTTCCACTACCTTTTATAAATCACGTATTATACACCTTAGTAGGGAAGAAATATTTTTCATTTCTTGATGGTTTCAGTGGGTATAACCAAATCCAATTGGAACCAAAAAATAAATATAAAATAACATTTACATGTCCATGGGGAACAAATTCCTATAGGGTACTTCCTTTTGGATTATGTAATGCACCTGCAACATTTCAAAGAGAATTTTTGGGTATTTTTTCTAATTTAATTTGTGATTGTGTGGAAGTTTATATGGATGACTTTACTGTTTATGGAAATACTTTCAAAGAAGGTCTTGAAAAATTAGAAAAAGTTGTCATTAGATGTAAAGATGCAAATATTTCATTAAATCATGAGAAGTTTTTTATGATGTTTAATGAAGGAATTGTTTTAGGCCACCATATTTCAAGTGATGGAATTGAAGTGGATACATCTAAGGTAGAATTAATTTCTAAAATTTCAATTCCTGTTTTTATAGAAGATTTATAGAAAATTTCACAAAAATAGCCTCTCCACTTTTCAAAATTCTTACAAAAGATTGTGAATTTGTTTGGAATTCTGACTGCCAGAAAGCATTTGAGACATTGAAGTAGAAAATCATTGAAACACAAATTTTAAGAGGACCTAATTGGTCTCTTCATATTCAAATTTCAACTGATGCTCTAGATACATCTTTAGGAGTTGTGTTGGGACAGAGAGATCTAACTCCTTATGCTGTTTATTACACAAGCAAAAATTTGACTCCTGCAGAGTTAAATTATACTGTAACAAAAAAAGAGTTTTTAGCTGTTGTGCATGCCATTAATAAGTTTCTTCATTATATCATTGGTTATGAAAATTTCATTCATACAAACCATTATTCTATTATATTTCTAATGAAAATACCAATTGCTAATGGTAGAATTACAATATGGTTGTTATTATTACAGGAATTCAACATTACTGTCCTTGTTAGACTAGGAAAAGAAAACACAGTTGATGATTTTCTTTCTAGAATGTAGAATAATAACGATGATGTTTCTGTAGAGGATATTTTTCCTGATGAATATCGTTTTGTAGTATTTGCTATAACTCCTTAGTTTGCATATATTGCTAATTACTTGACTACAAGGCAGTTACCTCCACAATTATTAGCCAAAGAAAAGCAGAAATTGATCAAATCTAGTGCACCTTATTCTTGGATAGATGGATAATTATACAAAATTGGCCCTGATTTGATTATTTGAAGATGCGCTCAAGAAGATGAAGTACCAGAAATCTTGATATCTTGTCATGATAAGCCATTTGGAGGAAACTTTTCTGATAAAAGAACTGCTTACAAGATCCTTATTTTGGGATATTATTGGCCTTCTCTTTTCATGGATGCCAAGGAATATGTCAAAAGATGTGATAGTTGTCAAAAAATGGGAAAGCCTATTCTGTTAGACGAAATTCCTTTACAACCTATTGCCACAGACTACACCTTTTTTAGATTGTGTTGAATGAGGTCAAATGTTAGCCAAAAAGGGGGAGCCAAAGCGCAAAAAGGCCAAGGAGGAGGCCAAAACATAAAGCCTAAGTTTCAAAGCCAAAAGGAAATCCGAGACTTAAAGAGGAGTGTTGAAATTTGGGACCTGATCACATTGGAGCCTGATACCCGGAACACTGGCGGGAACACATATTGGAGGATGTTTTATTGGAGGTTGGTAGCATAAGAATCTTTTAAATCTCTTTGAAATTTTTTTTTGATGAGAGGGGTTCCGATATAGGCTGGAACTTGGTCAAAAACATTCAAAAGGATTCATAGTGCAGAACAAGGTAGGACTTTGGAGCATTTTCCATAGGAACATCAAATTTTTAGAACTCTTGAATAAATTCATCCTTTGGAAAACATCGAAATCTTAGAGGAAAGGGAAATTCACAAGAGACCTTTGAAAATACAAAGACCCTAGGGGCCTTTTTTCTCTCCTTCAAATAAGACACTTGCCAGAATATAGTTGGTCTTGAGAAGCTGACAAAGTAGATTACATCAGCATGATGTGGAGGGATAAGGACATGTGGTAAGCATTTTCAACATTTTGGAGGGCCCAAAAGGAAAAGTCTGGGTGACATGTCTCACCACCCAGGAGGTGCCATGAGGAGATGAGGACGTCAACATGTTGTCACTTCATAGGTATGCATTTTGGAGAAAGAGGCCATGGTAACTCTGTTTTATTTTGCATTCAAAAACACTTTCGATGAGAAGGGCTTCGATATATGCTGGAACCTAGTCATGGAAAGTCAATGGGACCAAGGGCGCAGGGCTGGTTAGAGAACCTCAGTGCTAAGATGAGCCCATCGGAAGTGGGAGTCATTGTAACTCCAAGGTTAATTCTCAATTTGAAAACCTACGATGAGAGGGGCTTCGATATTTACTAGAACCCGGTACCAAGGGCACTGGGCTGGTCGAAGCACCTAAGGGCTAAGATGAGCTCATAGGAAGTGGGAGCCATCGTAACTCCAATATTAATTCTCAATTTGAAAAATTTCGATTAGAGGGGCTTCGATATTTACTAGCACCCGATCATGGAAAACGAATGGGACTAAGGGTGCAAGGTTGGTTGGAGCACCTAAGTGCTAAGATGAGCTCATAGAAAGTGGGAGTCATCGTAAATCTAAGGTTAATTCTCAATTTGAAAACATCCAATGAGAGGGTCTTTGATATTTACTTGCACCTGGTCATGGAAAACCAATGGGACCAAGGGTGGAAAGCTGGACGAAGCACCTAAGTGCTAAGATTATCTCATCAGAAGTGGGAGTCATTGTAAGTACAAGATTAATTCTCAATTTGAAAAAATTCTCATGAGAGGGGCTTCGATATTTACTAGCACCCGATCTTGGAAAACCAATGGGAACAAGGGCACATGGCTTGCCAAAGCCCCTAAGTGTTAAGAAGGAGTATCCAAGGTTGAAAGCCTTAGAACTCTTTCAGAAAAAGTCCTGATGAAGAGGGAATCTGATACAGACTGGAGCATGTTCATGAGAGATCCACGAAACTCGAAGCCAAGGGAAGATTTAGCACCTAAGCACTATGGGCCATATTGCGGATGCAAATATTGTAACTCTTGTGTAGGTTAAAATTGGGAAGAGTTACGATGAAGAGGGGCTCCAATATGTGGTGGAAATAGGTCATGACCATCCATAGAACCAAAGGCAAAGTATGAATTACAAAGGGAGATAGGCCCCCAATAGGATCCCAAAGGCTTTAGTACCCAAGTGCTAAGCTTGAGGTCACGACACTCGATCCCATGGGATAAACAAGAAGAGGGCCAACAGAAAAGGAGCTTGAAGGCTTCAAAACTTTATGATTTCAGAATGATTTTTCAAATAAAGTTATGATGATAAAAGGATTTGATATCATAGTTCCTATGCACCAAGCCTTTGGTCATAGGCAGTGGTCCCATGGTTGAGGAACTTAAGCAAGAGGAGCTCAGGGCAATTGAAAATATGCGTTTTTGTAATGATATTTTATAAGAATTACGAGATGTATTGGGCTCTAATAAGTATGGCCTAGAGTGTATGAAGATGGATGGGATGACAACTATGTTAATGAGCACTGCTAATGCCACCACAGCTGATTGCTTCCAGATCCAGAAGGTGGGGAGTTTAAGTAGTTAAGGGATAAAGCGACAAGTGTATCAGTTGGTAACTACAGAATAAAACCATGGCATAGACATGGCCTGATTAGAGGAAATCACAAGAAATGGCATGGATATATTTTGCTGTCACCTCATTCAGTTTTCCCATTTTTATTATTTTGTAATTTTTTAAATAAGGAATTAAATAAGTTGTAATCATTTGGGCAACAAAACCTCTGCATGCCGAGACAACTAGTCAATCAGATAGCTGGAGTATCACTGAGATATTTTGTAACTATTGTTTCAAGCTTCCCCTCTCCTTATAATTATGGGGAAGAAACTCATTTTAGAGGTTCAAAAATCTTGTTCCCAGAGGTCTGAAATCTGTTTTTTTTTTCTAGGTGTTCCAAGTTCTGTGTACAAAAAGAGGTTCAAATTCTTGGTTTAATGGATTTTTCATGAGGTGTTAATTCTTACACAAATGTCAAATATGTTGGACCTATGATATGGACTCCATTTTCAAATATTAATGAAGCAGATTTGGTAATTACAAGTGAAGTAATGTGTAGTATGCGTTCCAATCTCTTTGTCATTTCATGTATGTTTGTCTTCCCTTCAAATTGTGTAAAGAAGATTCTGGTTTCACTCTAAAATTATGGATTTACTTATGTTATAGGGTAGAAAAGGTACATGTGCAATTACAAATTTACCAGTGTTATATTCTAGCTAACAATACTTGTAAGATACCAGATTT
The DNA here is from genome assembly GCA_000404065.3 of Pinus taeda. Taxonomy (NCBI): domain Eukaryota; kingdom Viridiplantae; phylum Streptophyta; class Pinopsida; order Pinales; family Pinaceae; genus Pinus; species Pinus taeda. Next base: position 97,662 of record APFE031504301.1, on the reverse strand, counting down.
TACAGTGTTATTTTGTGACAGAATGTACCCATGAAAATATAGAGCTATAAACCTTAAATGCGCTCCATAATTTTTGCATTTTCATCCTCTTAACCTTCTGTTGTCGCTTTTAATGGCACCTGGAGTAGCAAGTGCTTCAGGGGACATAGAAATATTCCTAGAGACAACCTCTGGGTTGATTGTAGACCAGTTCCTAGGACATCTTAAATAGAGGATTGCAAGGAATATTATCTGTGAGGGGTTTCTGTTGCACTCCAATAGTCACGTAGTTAAAAATATTATAAAGGGGGTTTGGTTCAATAGTCTGTCATCCAGGTAGAATCAAGCCGATACATGGATCCAAACGCTTAGGGGGTAAATTGGGTCAACCTCAAAAAGAAATGTTTGGTTGTGGTGGCCGACACATTACAATAGGCAGCGTTAAATTGAATTTGTAGTAAAGTGAAGAGGAGGAAAGGAAGGAGGGAATTCGATGCAGAGGGCTATAAACAGGACATAATCCTAAGCATCAATGTTCTGACCAAAGGGTGGAATTCGACACATAGGGCTGTAAACAACACATAATCCTAAGCAACAATGTTCTAGCAGAAATATGGAAGAGAGAGGATGTGAAAAGATAGAAAAAACATAGTGCTTATTGAGATTTCATACCAGGTATAACATGGGTCCCTCTATCACCAAACAGTGTGAGTAAATCTATGCTCATACAAGTACTACGGGTTAATCTAATAACACAAGTAAATCTGTAATTACTACATGTACTATAGGTTATTGAATAACACAAGTAAATATGTAATATACACATGTACTATTCTTTATTCAGTAGCCCGAATAAATCCATGAATCAGGGAGAAACCGAAAGTCTCATTACACTATTTCAGCGAAGGAAAAAAATATATGAAATGAGATAACACAAGGGAAAACATACCACACATTGATCTACTTGGAATCACCAAGGAGTTTCATTAATACTTGAAGGTTCCAAATACCAGTCCATAACATTAAGCAATGTATAAGTCAAGTCCCTCATGAACAAGCAACTTAGAACCAAACAAGGAATCATAGAATTCGGACCGCTGCGGGTGCAGAATTCAAGAACCTCTGTTAATTGTTTCTCCCCCTTATTCATACAGAGAGGGGAGGCTTTGAATCAACAATTACAAAATATCTAGCTTAGCTGTCTCGGCCTGTGATGGCTATGCTGCCAAAAATGATTACAATCGGGATTTGATCCCTTTCTTGGAAATGTGGAAACTATAGAAATAATAAGGAAAAGTAAAAACTAAAAGACTATGGAGGGAGTGTCCCTCTTATGTTCTTGTAAAGGCCCTCGGTTAGGCCATGTTTATGTCATCTCGCGTCTCTGTAGTTACTTAGTCGGTTTCTATCACTTTCGCCTTAACTGATTGAAGCATTCGTTCTTTAAAACCAGGAGTGGTCAACTGTCAGTTTCATGCCACAGTACAAAAACAATGGACATTTGGGTAGTACCATATCTTCCCTCTGTAAGGAGCACCATGATGGATCATCGAGTTCCCTTGACCTTACATGTCTTCATTTACTCTGTATTCATTCACCTTGGTTTCGTGTCACAGTGGGCCTTTCTGGGTCGACCCATACTAATTTTACTAATGCACCAAGTTCATTGAATGCTTCAGATTCCGACCCATCCACCTTCAAAACCTTGTACCATACTATCGATGCTTTACAACAACAAGACTTTTACTCTTAAAGGCGCTGCAGAATTACAAGTTCTGATGCTCCTTGCCCCCCTTTGGTTTTGCCCTTGTCTACATTTCTTCTCATATAACCAGGGGGCTATTACCAGGTGCTTAATTATCGAGCGCTAGGGCCTTTGGTGAAAGAGAATGTGAGGATGAGTGGTTTTCGGAGGGGAGCATGAGCGGTAAGTGGTAAGTGAGGGGGGTGGGATGCCAAATGATATGAGAGGGACACGTGTCAGCAGGGACCAATGTGGAAACTGATTTTCAGACCCCCTATTGCCAATAAAGGGAAACAAGGTGGGGGGGCTGAAAAGACCTAAGACCCATTGATCAAGGCAGAGTCAATCTGGGATGTCCAGAGATGGGTGGCGTTTAATAGATATGTGGCCTTTGAAAAAGGGACAGACCCAACAACCTATTAAATCAATTGTATAAAATATTGCATCTGGGAGAGACTTTGGTGAAAAAGGAACCTTTACTTTGTGTGATCGCCGATTTGTGGGTTTAGTGATGTCATTAGTGCCATGTGTCACTTTGTGAGTGGTGACATGTGTCACCCTGTTTTGGCCCCTTTCGACCCCTTAAAACACTGAATCTGCCAGCTGTACTGCCACATCACCAATGTACTACCATGTCATGTTGATGTCAGCTGCCCCATGTCATTATCAGATCCAATGGTACTCTACCACGTGCCCCCCTGATGAGAGAGAAAAGGGTCCGCATGCCCTTTGTTTTTCACTGATTTTCTTTGTTAATCGTTTTTTGGCCCTCCCGCTGCTTTAACACTAAAGGCCCAAATTTCGTCGATTTTCAAGATATCAACATTTGATGATTTTTATGACCAAGTGCTTGTGTGCACCCTTTAGCACCTGTGATCACCAATATGTGATATAGACACTCTGCCTCGTGACTTGCCGATATGCTATGCGCCATGGGCCTTCGACCGCAAATATGCGATATGTGCGAGCTTCGCCGATCACCGATAAGCTAATATGCCACGCCTTGGAGCCGCCGATAGCTGATTTGAGATATCAGTGATCGTATGAAAAAAAATTTTGCTATCTTCCCCTACTGTTGCTTCAACAAAGCCTTGATTGCGATTTGTGATGAGCTTGACCCTTAGTCATTTCCTCTTTGTTTTTTGGTTTTCAAAGGGCGACTTCAATCTACTCTAACTTCTAATCCAGAAGTCCATTTTTGGACTTCCATATACCGTTAGAAATATTATTCTAGGAACTATGCAATGGAGAGGGTCCAATTAAGATTAGGGAGCTTCTATGGTTTGGGAAATGAATTCAAACTTCATTGCTCTTTCTCATCCTTTTCATAGATGAAAACACATTTAGTAGTGAGTGCTAACATTAGCTCCAATTGGTGACAGTGCCTTGTTGGCAAGGTGATGAGAACCTATAGACCAGTATCCTTCACCAGTGGGTATGGAGTCAGAAATATAATGAATCAATATAACCAGACAATCTCCATGGGGATTTATTTGCTTGGGGTACATTCCCCATCAAACTAAAATGCTGAAAACTAAATTCTATCAACTGGAAAGTAAACACTTAACTAGTGAGCTTATTTATATACATTCCTACTTATGCATAGGGCACAATTCACCTAAGTGAGTTCAACCCTCCAATGGAGCCAGGCTAGTATTTGGGTGCTGGACCTACTGCCTCCATGCTGTTGAAAAATAAAAATTAAAACAAGCATGCACCATGAAAAGTATTGAAACAAAGAACCTGATACATGCTCTTGAAATAACCTCTGATGCTGACTTAAGAATGTGCTCATGTAATCAACTAGATGGTCATAGGGATGACCAAAAGAATTTATAGTTGCCTTATTTTCATGAATAATCTGCTAACCAATATCTTTTTGGTCAGGGAAACCACAAATACTGTTTGGCTCCTCATCCTTAGATATTTCAAGAAAATATTGTTGCTAATATTTTGCTACCCATTTGCCAATGGACCAACCCTCTTGGAAATCTGCAATAGAACCTTTAGTTTTGAGCCATAAGAGTCATAGATTGGAGGGCCCACTGAGAATTCCCAGTAGGAATATTTATGTAATAAATAATTAAAGACACTGCTTGGTCCTTCAACTTCGAGCTCTTCTTGAAAAATTTGCTGCTCAGAGCATGCTCCCCACTTGATAGTAAACAACGCCCTTTGAACCTTTGAGGCTATCTCATCCTCCTCTAAATAATATGAATCATAAATCAGAGGAGGCTCTTGATTATGTTCTCCTGGTGAAGGATGTGCATCGTGGACTAGAGGATCTTTGCTGACCTCCTAGTGGGCCTCCCCTTTTTGTGTAGCTTCCCATAACTGGGAGTATTGTGGCTCTACATCACTTGACTCTCCACCAGAGTTGTATTCATCATAGGAAGGAGAAACATAAAATTCAGTCGAATAAGGCCTTTGAGGGTTTATTGGAAGCTTGATGATACTTCCTTCTTCTCTTTCTTGCTCATTGGGTGATGCTTCTTGATGTGAGTAGATGTTTTCTTGGAGCGGAGCTCCACAAACATCTTCAGTAGGGTCATTGATCTTGAGAATGTCTTCATCATTAAAATGTGTGCAACAATCTTCAAACAGAGCATTCAGTGGATATAGTCTTTTGCATTAGTGATTGAATTCTATATGAAAAATTCTTAAGGAAGATGTACTTCCATGAGGTATCGTTTTGCACCAAACTCTGGCATCCTCGTCTAAATAATACTTGAAAAACTTCATTTGTACATATTCAAGAAAAATACCCTGTTGTTCCATGCATTCATGAAAATCTTTGAGGTGCTGGTCAAGCCTTCTCTCTGTGTTTCCACTAAGGCAGATAGGTAATCCATTCATGAAACAGAGGGACTTGATTAGGATAACCAATAATAGAAGAAAAATCAAAGGGTGCAAATTGGTTGGCCAAGAATGCAGGAATGATCATCTCGAAAACCTCCCTAGATGAGCGATTGCAGGTTCAAAGGTAGGGAAAGTTTTCAACTGTTTTAGCATTAGAGTGAGTATGAGGTAGATTTAAAGCCAGGATGATCAAATAGAGAAATGAATAGTGGGGTCGCCAGGAGGTTTAGCATAAAATTGAGACAATGGAGTTGCCAAGGTGAGAGATCTTCAACCCACACTTCCCTTGCTCACCTAACAAAGGAAATGTAAATTTTTTTCATTCCCAGGGAAAAATATTCTAATCCATTCCCCGAAAATGATGCCAGAAAGGTGTTGTCACTTTTAACGACACCTGGATCAGCAGGTGCTTTAGGGGACATAGAAAGCTTCCTAGAGACAACCTCTAGGTTGATTGTAGACTAGTGCCTAGGACATATTAAATAGAGGAGTGCAAGGAACATTATCTGTGAGGGGTTTCTATTTCACTCCAATTGTCACGTAGTTAAAAAGATTATAAAGGGGGTTTGGCTCAATAGTCTGTCATCCAAGTAGAATAAAGCTGATACATGGATACAAACTCTTAGGGGGTAAATTGGGCCAACCTCAAAGATAAATGTATGGTTCTGGTGGCCAACACACAACAACATGCGACTTTATATTGAAGTTGTAGTAAAGTCAAGAGGAGGAAAGGAAGGAGGGAATTCGATGTAGAGGGCTATAAATAGGACAAAATCCTAAGCATTAATGGTCCGACCAAAGGGTGGAATTCAATACATACAGCTGTAAACAACAAAAAATATTAAGCAACGATGTTCCAATAGAAATATGGAAGAGAGAGGAGGTGGAAAGATAGAAACAACATATTTCTTTTTGATATTTCATACTAGGTATAACATGGGTACCTATATCACTAAATAGTGTGAGTAAACCTGTGCTCATACAGGTATTGTGGGTTAACCTAATAACACAAGTAAATATGTAATTACTACAGGTACTATAGGCTACTGAATAACACAAGTAAATATGTAATATACATAGGTACTATTCCCTATTCAGTAGCCCAGATAAATCCATGAATCAAGGAGAAATCGAAAGTCTCATTACACTATTTCAGAGAAGGAAAAACATATATGAAATGAGATTATAGAAGGGAAAACATATTGCACATTGATCTACTTGGAATCACCAGGGAGTTTCATTAATACTTGAAGGGTCCAAATAATAGTCCATAACATTCAATAGTGTATCAATCAAATCCCTCACGAAAAGGAAACTTAGAACCAAACATGGAATCACATAATTCGAAACATTGTGGGTGCAGAATTCTGAAATCTCTATTAAGTGTTTCTACCCCTTATTTATATAGAGAAGGGGGGCTTTGAATCAACAATTACAAAATATCTTAGCCAGGGTAAACTATTCGATTGACTAGATGTCTTAGCCCGTGATAGCTCTTTTTCCCAAAATGATTACAATCGGGATTTGATCCCTTCCTTGGAAATATGGAAATTATAGAAATAATAAGGAAAAGGGAAAACTAAAAGATGATGGAGGAAGTGTCCCTCTGTTGTTCTTGTGAAGGTCCTCGGTTAGGGCACATCTCTGTCATTGTGCATCCCTCTAGTTGCTCAATCGGTTTCTGTCACTTTCGCCTTAACTGCTTGAAGCATTCGTTCTTTAAAACTGGGAATGGGAAACTATCAGTTTCATGCCGCAGTACAGAAACAAAGGACACCCAGGTAGTACCTCCTCTTCCCTCTACAAGGAGCACCACGTTGGCTCATAGAGTCCCCATGACCTTCCATGTCTTCATTTACTCTGTATTCATTGACCCTAGTTTAGTGTCACAGTGGGCCTTTCTGGGTTGACCCATACTGATTATACTGTTACACCAACTTCATTCAATGCTTTAGCTGCTGACCCATCCACCTTCAAAACCATGTACCATAGTATTGGGGCTTTATGGTAGTGAGACTTTTACTCTTAGAGGCACTTCAGAATGGTGGGTTCCAATGCTCCTTGGCCCCCTTTGGTTTAGCCCTTGTCTACATTTCTTCTCGTATAACCGGGGGGTGTGACCAGGTGCTTACTTATTGGGCACTAGGGCCTTTAGCAGAAGAGAGTGTTAGGATGAGTGGTTTTCGGAGGGGGGCATGAGTGGTAAGTGGTAAGTGAGGGGGGCGGGGTGTGAAATGATATGAGAGGGACATGTGTTAGCAGGGCCCGATGGGCAAACCACTTTTCGAAGCCCCCTTTGATGGTAAAGGGAAATATGGTGGGGGGGGTGAAAAGGCATGGGAGCCATTGATCAAGGCAGAGTCAATCTGGGCCGTCCAGAGATGGGGGGTGTTTAATAAATACGTGGCCTTTTAAAAAGGGACAGACCCAAAAACTTGTTAATTCAATTGTATAAAATATCACATCTGGGAGAGACTTTGGTGGAGGAGGAACCTTTGCTTTGTGTGATCGCTGATTTGTAGGATTGGTGAAGTCATTAGTGCAATGTGTCACTGTTTGAGTGGTGACACATGTCACCCTGTTTTGGCCCCTTTTGACCCCTTAAAATGCTAAATCTACTTGCCACGTGTCTTCCGTACTGCCACGTCACCACTGTATTTCCACATCACCACCACACTGCCACATCATGTTGATGTCAGATTCCCTTTATCATTATCGGATCCAATGGTGCTTTGCCACGTGGCCCCCTGAGGAGTGAGAAAAGGGTCCTCTTGCCCTTGGTTTTTCACTGATTTTCTTTGTTAATAATTTTTTGGCCCTCTCGGCGCTTTAAAACTAAAGGCCCAACTTTCAGCGATTTTCAAGATATCGGAGTTCGATGATTTTTATGACCAAGTTCTTGTGTGCATCCTTTAGCACCTGTGATCACTGCTAGCGATATCAGTGCTCTGCCTCATGACGCATCGATATGCTATGTGCCATGGGCTTCCGACCGTCGATATGCGAGATGTGCAAGCTCCGTCGTTCGCTAATAAGTCGATACACTGTGCCTTGGACCTGCCTGTTAACAAGGTTAATCCTCTCTGTAGACATAGACTATCCCTCTAGCCTAATGAGTGGAACTAGCAACTGAGTTGACAATCAAATAGACATCTTCCTAGGTTATAATTGAAAAGAAGAACGAAGGAGATTGCCTACCTCATTCTGATGCTATTCTGATTTCCTTTATTGAGGGCCTTGAATCGCTTGTGTGACATAATTGTTCTTCCTTCTCTCAGTGTTTATGTAACTACCCAAGTGATCAAGAGACAACAAAGCATGCCAAAACCAATAGCAAATCCAATAACAACCTACTTGACTGATCAAGGAATGTCAAGCTAAATAATACATGAACATAAATATTTTGGAAAGATGAACTAGCAGTTGTATATTATTAGAAAATAAATGGAAGATTACAACCAAAGCCTTGATGTTGAAAGGATCTCCTTGAGTGGTAATCCAAGTCCAAGCTAAGAAATCTCCAAGCACTCCTTATCCAAGTCAAATGAATAGCCTTAGGCACAATCTTAGCATAAGGGTGCAAATAGACATAGACCAACCCAACCTTTAACTTAACTGACCATTTGTTAATGGGAAAATATGAGTATATATGATGGGAAAGGGAGTTAGGATCTCTCCAAAGATAGGAGTAGGTCCTCATCTCAAGGAGGTAGGTCATAGGGATAAGACCAAGAGGCCAAATTGGGAGAATTCGACCTCATCTATGCCAAACAACCTCCAGCTCGCTGCTCTAGAAGCTTCTAGATCACGAAGCTTCTCATCCTCTTTGGAAAAAATTCCTTTTTAGGATCATTGCAGGTATATGAGTAAACAAAGTGATGCCGTCGTGAGTATAACATAGTGCAACATGTGACCATCACAATTTTTAGACTCATAAGGGCGATGATTCTCAAATTAGGGTTTAAGAGCTATTTCCTTCAGGGGAAGCTAAAGGCATTTTCCAATCAATGTCTTAGGAAGGCTTTGAACTACATATGTGAATGAGTACATTTCATTATGGTCATGTTTCAGGCACTTCAGGGTATGTTACAAGGAAGTGTAGGAGGCATGACAAAATACTGTGTAATAGATGCCCCCTAAAGCATAAAGGAAAAATGAGGAGTGATGGCTGAGATGCTTTACGAACTCTTGCAAGGACGAGGACACACAATTTTAAGAGATCTGCAAATCAAGGACACATATACATATACATATATGAGATCAAGATATGAATCCATGGCATGGATGCAACCATCTAGATGATGAAGATTATATGAAAAGATCCATGGTATGGGTGTAGCCACCCAGATAACAAGGATCATCATAAATATAAAGTCCCACGGTATGGTCACAATCATCCATATAGTAGAAACATGTGTACAATCATGAATGACATATAAGTCCATGCAACTTGAGTCATAACAGATAAGACTCAAGGTCTTGTGCTTCATCCTGACCCAATCAATGTACGAATCCTAACATGCGAATAAATGTGTCGCAATCAAACATGCTAGAAAACAACTTTATTACCGGCCATTGATGTGGACCGTTAACAGGTACAAGAGAAACCACCAATAATGACAATGGATTTCAAGGTACAACAATAAAAATCCTTGAATGTGATAACGAAGTTGAAATTGAACACTCATGGAATCACCCGATCGAAGGTCAATAGTAAAAACAAGTCATCGAATGTGACGAACTTGCCATTAAGGCATGCAAGCTTTAAGGTACTGAAAGGGAGTTTCTAAGTCATCTTCCTAGATAATGAGCTGAATTTGATAGGAAGTGACCCGTCAAAGGAGGGAAATGATGAATCCCTAATCATTGACACGAAACAAGGAATAAAGTGGAATAATTTTCAAGACTGTAACAATGAATCAAATAGCGTATAGGTAAAAAAAATGCAAATAGGACTTCTCTTGAACATATCGGCAACACAACTCCAGAGTGTGTCAGATTTGACTCAACACAATACCAAGGGTCATAATGACAAAGTGGAAAAATAAAATGAGAGGCAAAATGGATTATCCAAACCCGAAAGGAAAAGTGACTAAGTGAGGATGTCCCAAACCCGACATGAGAAATTGATGAGTGTCATGTTCAAGAGCGACATGTTACTTATACAAAGGATGTTTCATCTTCATTCCTCCCCCCCCCCCCACTATTTCTAGCGAGTACCTCTTTATTTTTACACAAGCTTGAAGATGATACCATACGCTTGTCGTATAAGTTTACCCTTCAGATGAATCCATCCTAATAAGTTTTACGAGTCCTAGGAAGGAGAAAATCGGCCTCATCACAGTGATGAGTTTTTTTCATAAAATTTTAATGAGTTCGACATAAGAATAAATCAATATCTTATTTATATTTAGAGAGTTTGAGAAAGAGACGAAAAAGAAAACTCCATCATGTCCCTTTTCGTAATTTGTCTCTTGAATTTGAAAAGGTAGAAAGCAATATTCAAGGGAACCTCCTAGCCATGTTTGACTAAGGTGTTCCTTTTTTGTACAATAGTCTATCTTAGTCAGAAAGGGTTAAACTTATACTGAGTAGACATCAATTCATTTAATTGAACGAGTTCGAAAATATAATTACTTGACAATATTTTCATATTTTTGGAGTCTGAAAAGAGCTGAAAGGGGACTCCACCTAGAGGAACGAGTGGAATAAAAGGATAGCAACTGGTTTTGGTCATGATGGAACTGCTCAAAACATGTAATGGTAAAGATGCTAGATAATAAGACCACTCATCACAAATTCTCCTTAGGCAAGGGTAAAACAACCAAGTGAAAGCGAATGATTGGCCAAGGAGATGGTGACGATGGAATAAAAGAACCAAGGCTTATATGACAAAAATCGGCTAATAAAAACAACAATCACGAGATGTAAAGTGGGGATGGTTTCATTTTTACACAAGCTTGAAACATAGACAAACTATGCCTTGATTTGGTTTCATTTTTACACTAGCTTAAAATGGAAACAAACTGTGCTTGAATTTGGTTTCATTTTTACACAAGCTTGAAACAAAGATAAACTATGCTTGGGTTTGGTTTCATTTTTACACAAGCTTGAAACAAAGATAAACTATGCTTGAGATAAGTTTTCATGCCCCCATCATAATGGCTCAATTCGAGATACATGCCCCCCAAGCTTCATCTCATTCACCTAAGAAGACTACTTGTTACTAACACGTGGATGGAATGAAGGATCACTTACGAGATCAAGTGAAAGACTTGACTGGGATTTTACGAGATCTAATCAAAGACTCGAATTGGAGGGGTATTTGTTTCATTTTTTAATGAACTTGACACAGGAAAAGAACCATGCTCATGGTCCTTGCTTCATTTTTTAACAAGCTTGACACAAGACAAGGAGCTCTTCTCCATACCCCTTGTTTCATTTTTTAAGGAGCTTGACACAAGATAGGCAAATCTGCTCCAAGGTCCTTGTTTCATTTTTTAATGAGATTGACACAAGACAAGGAACTTTTCTCCAACCCCTGTTTCAGTTTTTAAGGAGTTTGACATAATACAAGGAACTCTGCTCCATATCCTTGTTTCATTTTTTAAGGAGCTTGACACAAGACAAGGAACTTTGCTCCAGATCTTTGATCACAGGCCAAAAGAGGCCACAACTTCCAAGAGGTTCTATTCATATGGGAGAAAAACACTTTGGAAGGGATACATGTCCAGGGATCCAAATGAAAAATCAGGCTCCAATGCCCCCAGTACATAGCGTACTGCATCACCTACTAGATCATCAGTAGATGCAGGCATGGAACATGTGGTCACATAATTAACCTGTTGTTTCTGGGAAAACTAGTAACTCTAAAAGATGCTAGCCCTCTAGGCTTGGTAGCTAGCCTAGAAACAACAATTCAAAGCAATTCAAAGATCTTTCCTATGAGCAATAGATAACAAAAAGATAGAAGAGGACCAACCTGGAACTTTTTCTTAATCCCTTGCTTGATCTTTCTCTCCCTTGGCAGATCCTGTAACTCCTCCCCATAATTAATATGCTTGGAGAGTACCTGCACAATTGCAGCAATAAAAAACCTGTCAAAGCATCGTGATCTATTACAACATAAACATTGCAGAATTAGAAATATAATGAACAAAAGAAAGCATTCACAATTGACACAATCAACTTGGGAAAAATCTCAAATAAATTTATTAGTAGAAAGAAGGATTACAACCCAGCAACAATTGCCTGATTCAGTGCCATCCTTCCACCTTCAATTCCTCTTTCACCTCATGAATTAGCAAAGACACACCAACAAGAATACTATGCTCTCTCCTCAATACAAATAATAGAATCACTTCCTTACAATTCACAAAAATTCAACCTTCTGATCTCTTGGATGGGATATCCTTTTATAGATGTTTGCAAGGGTGTGAGTCATCCATGGGGATTTCTTAGTGTCATTCCACTTGTTACAATTGGTTCCACAAGAGAGGGGAATTGGAGATGGTTTCCTACTTCCCTTGGTCATCCTTGGGCAAATTCAGAGAGGCAAGTGGCATAGGAGAAGTTTCTAGAAGATTCCATGAGCAACCAACTAACAAACTGTCCCAAAAATTTGTCCATCCTCGCCCATCGCACCGTATAGAAGGCATAAATAGTATGCATCGTACTTTGACAGTGTAACAGTTAGTATGCATCGCACTTTTACAGTTGGCAGCTCAATATGGTTCAGTTTAGGCACTTTCTAGATGATTTCTGAGATGGAGCTTTTGGGCAATGATGCACTTAGATGACTAAGTTTCTTTAGGGTATGAAACAACTCTTTTAGGGGTTGATGAGCCCTAATACATTGACATATAAATTTGGGGTTGATGTGCCCAAATATGTCTATAACAGTTGCCCCCTAAAGCATGAGGTCGTAAATATTCATGTCAAGTGAAATTCTTTATCATGAGGATCAGAAGTTTCGAACTGGAAGGTGACCTGCATCAATTACAATACAATACATGATAATAATATGATTTTTCATGAACTAGATGAGGGAGGCATTCCCATGCTCAACTATATAACTTTTCATTTCTTGTACATAGAACAGATAGTTGTCTGCAGATACAGACTTTTGATTCTACAAATATAGAGTCGTAACCCATGATTGGATGACCATCTATGTAGAGTCTTTGTATATTTGATGTTTTTGTATCCTTGAATATATATTGCAGCCTGGATGGATGAAACTAGATCCAGGGTCTTCAAACTCATTCAATCTTCACTCGATGTACAAGTCAAACCATGTCAAAAAATGTTCTGAGGTCGAACATGGAGAGACATTGCCTGATTACTAGCCAATGATGTAAGCTATTAACAGGCGCGAGAGGGATCACCAATAATGATGATGATCCTCAAGATACTACAGTACATTTAATGTGGTGTGTATAGATGATTTGATGTTGAACACCACGCAAACTCTTTCGGTCGAAGGCCATTGATGTCAACCTGTTGTCCGAAGAGAGAAACTTGCCATTGATGTATGCAAGCTTCAAAGCACTGAAAAGGTGTTTCTAAGTCAACTTCTTGGATAATGAGCTACTGTCGATAAGAAGTGACCCATCGTAGGAGGGCCTTGATGCATCCCACATCTATGACATGAAACAAAGCAAATGATTTCTGGAGGTGAAAACAAACAAATGACATAAGGCTCAGGAATGGTGGTCATGAAAAAATGAATGTGGTAGTATTGCAGTGTATGAGACATTGACTGGATGACTTCTCTTGGACATATCGGCGACACTTGAGATGAATTGGTAGCGTAAACCCCAAAAATGGATGGTATGATAGACCAATGGTATGATGACCAGTGAATGGAATAACCCAACCCAACTCAATCACGGAGATGAAGTGAAAGTGTCATGTTCAAGAGCGACTTGCTACCATTTAGTTCTTCAAGATTTTTTCCCCTTTTCCCCAATTATTGCTGACTAGTACCTCTTTATTTTTATCAAGCTTGAGGAGGATAACATATGCTTGTTCTATAATTTTTCCTTCGGAAAACCCGTCGTTATTTGATGTTTTAACGAGTCTAGAAATAGTGAAACTTGGTCTTGTCTAGATGGACAAGTTTATCGCTATTATTTTAACAAGTTTAATGACAATGATAAATCGGTCCTTTTCATGTTTAGAGAGTTTGAAAGGGGACGAAAAGAGAACTCTATAAGTTCCTTTTCATAAGAATAATCCCTCAGGCCCGAAAAAGGATAAAATAATACAAGAGGGATGACGTTTCCCATACTTTAACAAGCTAGAAAAGACAAGCGCTTGACAATATTTTCATGTTTAACGAGTTTGAAAAGGGTTTAAAGAGGACTCAGTCATTTTCTTTTCATTTTTAAATGAAAGCTCGAAAAGAAGACAAAAAGTTTGCTTAGTGGTCAAAGATTCTCAGTTTACCATTAACACATTAGATTCTGTCGACAGTTGTTCAACCTGCTCAAAACTCCATTAAAATGATTAAATATACATATTTATGGATGAAAAATGAACTAAAACCAACATTTACTTGAAGTACATGGAAAAGTAAACATAAAAACTAGTTTTAACATTTCATTTCAATTATTGGATTTTGGAGCTCTGAAGTAGTTTTTTCCCTCGAATTTCACCAATCGATTGCAAGAGATTCTGTGGACCATTTCCCGCGCTGTTAGGACTAGGTAGGAGCTAACCTTATGCTCTTCAGTTCTATTTCCATCTTTTTCAGTTTTAGACATGTTTTCTCATCTTTCTGGGCCCCAAGGGTTTGAAAAATCCACTCTCCAACCATCGAACTATGCCTATATTGAAAAGTGCAATGCATACTGAGCTGCCAATAGGCCAATCAGTATGCATCCCACCTTGCTCAAGAGCTAGGTGCGATGAGCATAGAAGGGCAAGTTTAAACAATGTTTTTTCATAAAATTTTTATCTTTTTTTTCTTAAAAAGGATCCTAACTCATCTAATGTTTGTATTTCAGATATTTGTTGGATCAAGATGGTTTTTACATGGCATGAACGAGAACATGAAGAAGAGGATATGATTTCTATGCATGACCAAGGCACAATGAATTCATTAAGGAATTGTGGTTTGCTAAAGTTCTTCCGCATGTCTAGCATGAGACAATAGATAAGTTTGCTGCAATATCTTTGCATGCATGGGACCCTATTAACTAAGTATTCCAGATTAGAGGTAAATCTATTCCTTTCACATTCGAGGATATTTAGTTTTTGACGGGTTTGTCGAGGCGTCGCACCCATCTTTCACTATGAGGATTTTCTCGAGGAGGCGAATCAGTGAAAGATTACATTCGTCAGTTCTGCAGGAAAGGATCCAAACCTAGCAGGGATGGTAAGATTAATATCCAAGATGTTACCGATCGACCTTTGAGGACCATTCAATTTACCTTTGCTAGATTGGCTGGCAGTGTGGCCTTATGTTTAGCGAGCAAATCCTACATGCAGTATGCCTTGGAATGCCTAGAACCGAAGGTGTTCAATTCGTGTGAGGCGGTACTTCCTATCATAAAAGACCAACTGTCCAAAGTAAAGGCTGGAAGAACTAAGAATTTTGGTTATGGATCCATATTGATTGCCTTTGCTTTGGAAAGAATCCCATTGATGCAACCTCAAAACATTTCACTGGGAGTGCCCACACCGAGGGAACCACGGATGCAGAGATGGGTGGATCTCATGGCTAGGCATGCAGGCTAGTCATAGATCTCCTTCTCATCATCCTTTTTCAAGTGGTTCGATCGCCAGGAGATGGTGTTCGTGAACTATCCATATGTAAGGATGGATTTCCGGGGTGATCCAAATTTGGCATTACCAGCTGGTGAGTAGTGGAGTGCTATAGGTAAAATGATTTGACCACATGTTTTCTTTTTAGTTTTCTATCGTTTTTGTGTTTTTTTGATTGTTTCCAAGACTAAATAAACTCATGTGTGTATGTAGATAATGGACCATCTCAACCAGTGGCACGCCCAAGGGAGGCAAATGATGCTCCAGCAGGGGAAGCTATAGGGAGGGCCATCCTTCGAGATTTGGACATAGCGGAGAATTTGACAGAGTTGCAGGATCAGATTGAGGGCCTAACTCTCGGTATCCCGGATGTCCAGACCGATGAGTTACCTATGAGGCTACAATTCCATACTACTGGTGTACCGAGTCATTAGACTAGGCTCCTGCGCATGATAGCATAAGAGATGACTTGTTATCACCAACATCACTAGTCTAGGATGCTTTTTCTGCATTAGTTTTGAGTTTCTGGGTCAGATGACCAATTTTTTCTTGGACACAAAACATTTTGTGAAAACTATAAAAAACTGTAAAAAACTATCTATTTTGAATTTTGGAGTTTTATTTTGGCTAAGCGATGAAATCCAATGTAAATGTTTGATGTGAAATGCTTTCTTTACATATGCTGCAAATGTCTATTTAACACATAATTTGCTAATGAATCAGTCAATGTGTTTAAGTTTCTGGAAATGTGTTGATATTGAATGAGATCAAAATGTCTTTCCAAAATCCCAACTCTTAGGAACATGCAATGAATAGCTGGGTTTCAAACGGAATATACACTAGTAAGTTGTAAAATGGCAAGTTGTGAATCTAGCCTGACAATGATTCGACGTATGCCACGTGAAATGGCATCAGAGAGGAGTTCAATCAACATGCTATACTCAGCAATGTTTTTTGTCGATTGACCAATAAATATCCCCCTAAAACTCACTAACTCACCGCTTGGAGCGAAGATGGCCTATGCTACAAAAGATAGGTTCTGCATACTATGACTAGCTCCGTCAGCATACCCAACAAATGGTTCCAAAATGTTTGACATCTGCAACAAATTTGAAGCAGATTACCTAACCAAAATGACAACTCTAAAAGAAAACACTCAAAAATGCAATGAAAGCATATGTACAATGAGTTTTACTACACTTAATCAAGCATAGTAACGTTTGAGATACAACCCATATTGGGGCTGCGACAATGGAATCCCATCATAATCGACCAATTTGTAGGCTTATTTTGTCAAAACCATTTAACAATGTAGGGGCCCATCCATAATGGTTCAAATTTCCCTGCTCTTAATTTGTTAGAATCCTGATCATAAAGCAAGACTAGGTCACCTTCTGAGAAGAAACAAGGCTTAACATTCTTGTCCTATTGTACCTTGATGCATTTCTTATGTGCTTCGTTAGCCAACATAGCATCATGACAGGTTTCATCAAGATGGATTAATTCCAAGAATCAAGCTTCTTCTTCATAGGTATCGGGTAGCAAGTCAATTCCGAGCTTGAGGGATGAGATTTCACACTGAATTGGTAGGACTTCTTCCAAACCATACACTAATTGAAATATTTTCTGATGGGTTTGTCAAGGCATGGTGCCCCTCTTTCACTATCAAGATTTTCCCGAGGAGGCGAATCGGTGAAAGATTACATTTGTCAGTTCTACAGGGAAGGATCCCAACCTAGCAGGGATGGTAAGATTAATATCTGGGATGTTACTGATAGAACTTTGAGGACCATTCTATTTACCTTTGCTAGATTGGTTGGCAGTGTGGCCTTACATTTATCGAACAAATACTACATGCAGTATGCCTTGGAATGCCCGAAACCAAAGGTGTTAAATTGGTGTGAGGCAGTACTTCCTGTCATAAATGACCAACTGTCCAAAGTAAAGGCTGGAAGAACTAAGAATTTTGGTTATGGATCCATATTGATTTCCTTTGCTTTAGAAAGAATCCCACTAATGCAACCTCAAAACATTTCACTGGGAGTGCCCACACCGAGGGAACCACGGATGCAGAGATGGGTGGATCTCATGGCTAGGCATGTAGGCCAGTCACAGATCTCCTTCTCATCACCCTTCTTCGAGTGGTTCGATCGCTAGGAGATGGTGTTCGTGGAGTTTCCATATGTAGGGATGGATTTTCGGGGCGATTCAAATTTGGCATTACCAGCCGGTGAGCAGTGGAGTGCTATAGGTAAAATGATTTGACCACATCTTTTCTTTTTAGTTTTCTATTGTTTTTGTGTTTTTCTAATTGTTTCCAAGACCAAATAAAATCATGTGTGTATGTAGATATTGGACCAGTTCGACCAGTGGCATTCCCACGGGAGTTAGATGATGCTCCAGCAGGGGACGCTGTAGGGAGGTCCATCCTTCGGGATTTGGACATAGTGGAGACCCTAACACAATTGCAGAATCAGATTGAGGGCCTAACTCTCGGTATTCCGAATGTCCGGACCAATGAGTTACCTATGAGGCTACAATGCCATACTATTGGTGTACTGAGTCGTTGGACTAGGCTCCTGTGCATGATAGCACAGGCGGTGACCTATTATCACCAGCATCACTAGTCTAGGATGTTTTTTCTGCATTAGTTTTGAGTTTCTGGGTCAGATGACCAATTTTGTCTTGGACACAAAACATTTTGTGAAAACTATAAAAAACTATCTATTTTGACTTTTGGAGTTTTATTTTGCTAAGTGATGAAATCCTATGCAAATGTTTGATGTGAAATGCTTTCTTTACATATGCTGCAAATGTCTATTTAACACATAATTTGCTAATGAATCAGTCAATGTGTTTAATTTTCTGGAAATGTGTTGATATTGAATGAGATCAAAATGTCTTTCCAAAATCCTAACTCTTAGGAACATGCGATGAATAGCTAGGTTTTGAACAGAATGTATGCCAGTAAGTTGTAAAATGACAAGTTGTGAATCTAGCCTGACAATGATCTGGCGTATGCCACGTGAAATGGCATCAGAGAGGAGTTCAATCAACGTATTATACTTAGTGATGTTCTTTGTCAATTGAACAATACATATCCCCATGAAACTCACTAACTTACCGCTTGGATCAAAGATGGCCCAAGCTGCAGAAGATAGGTTCTATGTACTATGACTAGCTGCATCAGCATACCCAACAAATGGTTCCAAAAAGTTTGACATCTGCAACAAATGTGAAGCGGATTACCTAACCAAAATGAAAACTCTAAAAGAAAACGCTAAAAAATGCAATGAAAGCATATGTACAATTAGTTTTACTACACTTAATCAAGCATAGTGACGTTTGAGATACAACCCATTCCAGGGTTGCGATAGTGGAATCCCATCATAATCGACCAACTCGTAGGCTCCTTTTGTCAAAACCAATTTAACAATGTAGGGGCCCATCCATAATGGTTCAAACTTCTGTGCTCCTAATTTGTCAGAATCTTGTTCATAAAGCAAGACCAGGTCACCTTCTGAGAAGACACGAGGCTTAAAATTCTTGTCATATTGTGCCTTGATGCGTTTCTTATGTGCTTCGTTAGCCAACACGACATCATGATGGGTTTCATCCATATGGATTAATTCCAAGAAACGAGATTCTTCTTCAGAGGTATTGGGTAGCAAGTCAATTGCGAGCTTGAGGGATGAGATTTGACATTGAATTGGTAAGACTGCTTCCAAAACATACACCAATTGAAAAGGTATGAATCCGGTCACATTTCTCACTGAGGTATGATACGCGCACAAAGCTGAGTACAGGATCAAATGCCAATTCCATTTATGGACTCCAATCATTCTTTGTAGCATGCACTTAAGAACTTTGTTGTTTGCCTCAACTTGTTCGTTAGCCTGCGGATAATATGGAGTAGAACTATCATGGGATAGTCCTAATTTGGTAGTTAACTCTATCATCATGTGATTGTGAAAATGTGACCCATGATCTGTGACTATAGCTTGTGGCACACCGAATCTAGAAAATACATGATTGAATAAAAGAGTGGAGCCATTTCGCCACTGTTGTTCAATGTAGGAATTGCCGCTACCCATTTGGTAAAGTAGTCGACAGAGACTATAATATACCCATGCCCCCTGGCCGAGGTGGGGTTACATGTCGTGAAATCAATGCCCCATTTTGCGAATGGGCCAACAATAACTACTAGATGCAGTGGTGCAGGTGGTAATCTGGTTTTACGATTGAAAATATGACAAACATGGCACTTTCTAATAGCAAGTATGCAATCTTTGAATATAGATAGCCAGAAGTATCCTACTCTTAGGATTTTTTGTGCGGTTGCGTAACCAGATAAATTCCCCCCACAAGCACCTGAATGACATTCATTCAAAACTTTTTCGGCTTCCTCATGCGTAAGGCACCTTCCTAAAATCGTATCGACACCACGACGATAAAGTGTATCACCAACGATCAGATAATCCTTGGATTAGTATCAAGTACGTCGCTGATCCGAGCGAGAGGTGTTATGCCTAAAAGCTTGGGTCTGGAGATAGATTAGGATATCCCCATACCATGGATCACTTGACGATATTAGAAACAGAGAATCATCCACTGTTGATGCTTCTGATGTTAAATTGTTGGAGAACGAGGGAAGGTCGCAAAGTAGCTCTGCAAAAATGAGAGATTTCTTTGATTTGGATTTGATGAATTCTAGATCAAACTCCTGCAAGATAACTATCCATTTAGAATATTTGCCCCCCAGCAATTAACTTGACAAGATATATGTCATAAGGTTGCAATCTGACACAATGTTAGTTTTAAGCAGGAGAATATAATGTCGAAATCTCTGCATAGCTTGAACGACTGCTAAAGCCAACTTTTCAACGTAAGAGTACTTGATTTTTGTATCATTAAGCTTGCTACTTAAATAATAGATAGGATGTTCAATTCCATCATCTTCTTGCACTAAAACCATACCAATGGTCGTATCTGCAGCGACAAGATATAGGTTAAAGTCTTTTTGATAGTTAGAGGCATACATTAATGATGCTTTTATCAGGGAATCTTTGAGAGCATCAAAGGAAGCTTGCACAACCTGATCCCAATGGAAGGGTACCCCTTTCTTCAAAAGATGTGTGTAACCTTTAGCTATCTTAGCATAATTTGGAATGAACCTCCTCATAAAGTTTGCCTTCCCTTGAAGTCTCTAGATCTGTAAGAAATTGGAGGGTGGAGGCATGTCAAGAATTTCCTGAACCTTGATTGGGTAGAGTCAAATTCTATCCTTAGAAACTACAAAGCCAAGTAGTCGAGAAGAGCCAACACAAAACACACATTTATGTGGATTGAGTCTTATTTTGTAGTGTCGACAGTGTAGAAATATGGCTCTCAAATGTTGCGAATGATCAGTTCGTTTTCGTGAATGAGCAGGCAAATCATCAAGATATGGTTGAACTATATGTTTGATGTCATGGAAAGCATAATTCATTTCTCTCTAAAATGTTGCCCCTGTGTTCTTCAAACCAAAAGGTAGTTTGCGATATGCGAATGTGCCCCACGGACATATAAATGCAGTTTTTGATTGGTACTATGGGCGGATATTGATTTGATTATAGCCTGAAAATCCATCCATGAATGAAAATATTTCACATCTAGAACATTCATCAATAATCTGGTCGATAAAGGGTGTAGGATAGTTGTCTTTGGGACATGCTTGATTTACATCCCTATAATCTACACACACTCTAATCTTCCCTTGTTTTTTCATCAGTGGGACAATATTTGATACCCAATCAGTGAGAGGAATAGGGTAAATGAAACCAGCATGCAAAAGGTTTTCAACCTCTACTTTGATGGTAGTGGCTTTCTTTGGATGAATAAGGCGAAGCTGTTGTCATATCGGTTTGACATATGGATACATATTGATCTCATGTTCAACGATGCTTGAGTCAATGCCTGGAATTTCCTTGTAAGACCATGCAAAGACATCTCTGAATTCACAAAAAAGACCACAATAATGTTCTAGTTCTGATGGAGAACAAGATCTGCCAACATGAATATTCTCTAGAACATTAGGCATGGTTGATATATTTATGGCGATAGTTTCTTGGATGTTAGAAAAATTTCGCTAAGAATCTACTGTATGTAAAAAATTTGATAAAAAATCGACGTTTGAAGGGTGATTGAGTTCTTTTGAATAATCTTCATGGTCATCTCGAAGGTGGGAATGATGATGATAATCTTCCCACAATGTCTCTCCTATCATCATTGATTGGATGATTCCCTCATCTGTAGAATGTATACGAGACCAAGGATCAGAAGAGGTACCATATTCTAAAGACTTATCTATCCATACAATTGTCGAGTGCAGATTGGGGTTTTCCATACAAGCCAATTAGATTGATTGCAACAAAGATTTGATGGGGCTTGGTGGCATCACCTCACTATAATCATCACTCTCAAAATAGTTGGAACTCTTCTTAAACTCAGATGAAGTAGAAGAGATCATGTTGCAGGTTTCCACCATTGCCACTTTCGCGAGACTAGATGATGACGGTAGGGTAGAAGTACCCATCAAGGAAGGGTCTTTGAAGAGACCTACTCCAACATTTTGAAGTGTTTGTGAATTTCCATGGATCAATGGAATGCTTCCAGTAGCTTGTGAATTGTTAGCAAAGAAGGCTAGTTAGTCAACGATTGTGATTCCACCTTTGAAGGGAAATGCAATCATTCGAAAGCATGTGGACACAACTGCAGCCACAACATATACCTAAGGCATTCCTAGTAAAATATTGTAATCAAGGAGTCCATCAACAATCTCAACTTCAATATCTATTGTTTTTCCCCCTAGTTCAACTTGCAAGCTATTTAAAATCCTGTATGGAGTGTGCGTTCTTCCATCGAAAGATTTTAGTGTTGTTGGTGATCGAGACAAGGGTGGTGAACCAAGAGTTTTCCAGCAACTCATTGACATGATACAGGTAGATTCCTCCTCATCAATAATGGTTCGATGAACATTTTTATTCAGGGATTTTACTTGTATAAGAAAAGCTAGTTGTGCTGGTAATTGTGGTGTATAGCCTATATGATTAAACACCACAAGATTGGAATCTGTAGGATCAATCCCACCTATTGCTGATAACAAAGCTTTCTTTTGGGAGGGACAATTTTGCAATACCTCAAGTGTTGACATAGCGGAAGGAGATTGAGCCAAATCTTCCACTATATTATAATTTTGAGCAGCTCAAGCATGAGGATTAAATCTCGATTTATATACAAGTCCCTTAGGTGGCTTTATTGTTAATTCAGGAATAGTTGGAGGAACAACTTTAGGCAAAGTCATTGTCGAAGCGCTAGGTTGATCAGTAGCCTTGCTATTCGACGACGATGGATTCTCATAATATTTATTTCTTGTCGATACCAAAACATAATTTTTCTTATTCACGATGGATATCATAAGCACTTGGGATGTGGAAGCATTATCAGTGGCAACCATATGGGTTTCTCGGTTCGGAAACGGATCCATCAAAACCGTTGAGGTATTCGAAGTCTTTAACAATTTCAAAACTTCAGATCGATGTGGACAATCTCTTGTAAAGTTCTCGTCATTGCATATTAAACATAGATAACAAGGTTTCCAAACCGCAGTGGGATTTTCAAAAGATTTTTCAGGATTAGAATTATCCTGTTTCTTCTTGTTATTCTTTCCCTTCTTCTTGCCTCCTGGTTGCTTTGGATTTTTTCCCTTGTTAGATGACACGACATTAATCTCAGAGGCATAAGCATTTTCATATGAATTTTCATTTTGAATTGAAATAGTGGGAGCTTGACCAGATGGACCTCTTGTGGTTTGTGTGCTCGAGGAACCGATCACACCATCAACGACATGAGATTCCCTACTCGATTTTGGTGGTGGTGGAACAATGAATGCTTGTCTAGGTGCATCAGGAATTTTGTCATAGAGTGTGCCTGATTGAGTATAAATCATATCCAAATATTGGGCACGAGCAATGAATTTCTCTTCTGTGACAACTCCTCCTTTCGCCACATCCTCGGTGATAGATGGCAATAAGGACTTAATAAACCACTAAGCTAAAAGATGATTAGGAACATACGTCTTTACCATTATTCGACGATGCCACCACTCATGAATATGATCAGACATGTGAGTGAAGGTAGCCTATTTAAAGTTGGTAAGAAGTTCTGTTCCAGTTTCATACCTGATGGGTAATTGAAAGTGGGTTAGAAAGGTAGTGGCAAGAATGGTGAAATTATCAAAAGAACCTCTAGGCAATTCGATATACCATTTTGCAGCTAGACCAGTGAGCATTCTCTGAAAGAGGTGAAGTCTAATCAAATCATCATTCAGGGTGTTTGATGAGCACCACAAATGAAAAGTCATTACATGATTCGATGGATCTTCTCCTGGATTTCCATTGAACTTTGGAATGTCAGATGGGATTTTATGTGGAATCGCCAGCCACCAAGGGGCGTAAGCAATTGGATCATTTGTTAGCTGGTTCAAATCTGGTAAACTGTGGATTCAGGTTAGGTGGAGCATACCTAGGATATGATGGAATCACTTGAGCAATAGGCCTTTGCATACCAGCATAAGGCATCCATGCTTAATAACCTTGATAAGGTTGTTGGACATAACCAGTATAGGGTGGTTGTTGATAACCAGTTTGGAAATAAGGTTGTCCATAACCTGCAAAGCCTTGTTGCCCAGCTCCTCGGTAGGCTTGATATTGACCAAATCTAGTTTGAGCTTGGGAACCAAGTCCAAACTGGGGTTGGGTTTGCTAGAATTGAGGTTGTTGGTATTGCGAAAACCACAACTATTGAGCCAATTGCTGCTGCCCAATATTGAAAGGTTGACCAAGTTGTGGATTAACAGTACCAGTTTGTGCCTGAGTCATTCTAGATAACGATACACTAGCTTGAGTTTGTTGTTGAGCACTAGAAACACTGTTGTACAACAACTTTAGAAACTTGTTCCCCCTGCCCTGAAACTTGAGGTTGCGAGGAAGGGGGAACAATTTTTACCGGTTGAGATACAATAGGTTGGTCTTGTGTTTGTGTTACAGTTGTAAATGCAGGTGTGGTAGGAATATTGGACACAGGTTGGATCGGTTGTGTTGGATATACAACCCTTGGTTGTTCTGGTATCATTGGTTGCCAACCACTAGCTCTAATTCCAGTTTGACTTGAAAATGGTG
This sequence comes from Pinus taeda, assembly GCA_000404065.3. Classification (NCBI taxonomy): domain Eukaryota; kingdom Viridiplantae; phylum Streptophyta; class Pinopsida; order Pinales; family Pinaceae; genus Pinus; species Pinus taeda. The sequence goes on along the minus strand of APFE031504301.1, from coordinate 73,092 downwards.
GGAAACTCTCATATGGTTGTCCCGTGGAAAAAGGAGGAAATGGTGAGTAAGAATACTTCTCTCCATATGGTGGCATTCTAGTGTTTAACAGATATATCGGTCATTGATAATTGGTTTTCACAAAGTGATACTGATATGCAGGATCAAATTGTTGAGTTTCGATGGGAGGATAACCAAATTGAAATCTAGATGAGAAATTGGGAGACAATGGGGTTGAAGCAACCCCTGAGTGGGTTCCAGATAGTGGATGATAACCAACTAGAACAGATGATGCACCATAAAGGTGTGACTCAGGTGTACCAGAAAACATCGAAGGTGTGGCAACAGAAGATTCTGCTGCAGTTGCATCAAATGATACATTCCTGGATGTGGGCGGTTGTTCAAACATGGTTAGCTTATCCAAAAGTTGTCCTAGCGATTCAATAGGAACTTGCGATGAAGGGGGATTAAAAGAAGCAAACTCAGGAGTAGCAGGATAAAGGTTAATCCTAGTTCCAAAATGAAACGGGGTGGTAGATGTAGAATCCTCTACTATCTCCTCTATAGAAATCAAACCAAGTGTCCGTAAAATATCTCTGGTGTAGAAGGAAGTGTAGTTTCAACAGTGACAGATATAGGAGGAGTAACAACTTCTGGATATTGAAAATGAAAGTCCAGCTGTTCAGGCAATTGAACAACAAAGGGAGGTTCTTGAACAACTGTTAGTTCAAATGTGACCTCGGTTTGAACTAGAATGGGTTCTGGACTAACTCTAGATGGAGTTGTTTCAGGTTCAGAAGTATCTCTTACTGTTACACTAGGATCACTTCTAGTGTCCTCGGGTAACTTTGAAACTTCCTCTTTCGAGGTGGATGTATCAGAAAATATTGGAGTAACTGAAGTCTCTGAAGATGTTGAAACAAATGTTCCAAATAAACCAAATGAACTAGACTCAATCAAATGAGACTGCTTTGTCTGGATTACTCGCTAGTCTCCGCAAACGACGGGGTTTTGATTGAATTTCTTCCACGATTGAAGATTACTTGATAACCTTAAAAATCAACTAAGGGAAAGTAATGTTATTTCATGGTCAATTTATTTTAATGATACTTTGTACACAGCTTTGCTTTTTCAGTTTTAAAGAGTTGAGAAAAGGCTAAAGATGACTCTAGTCTCCTTCGATTTTTAATGAGCTTGAAAGGACAAGTGTTCAGATGGACCTTTTCTTTTAAGCAGTCGAAAGGGAACGAAAGTGACTGCTCAGGAGAATCTAGACAAAAGGGATTACAAAACCAATCGCAAAACTACAATATAAACCTTGGTGGTAAATTAAAGAGAAATTACTAAGGAATTATGTATGATAGTCAATCTTCCCGAATGTTGTTTTTAGTGCATTACGATCGATATGGCGGTAGACTCAGTTTCCTATGGATAAAGGATTTAATCCTACTGGAGTCTCCCAATATATACACGATGGTACGGGGAGCAGAAGTCCATGCTAGCACTTGTCATATCAAGGAGGAGGAATCACCCAACCTTCAATGAAAATGATAGCCACTAGTTTTAACGACGCCGTAACATGTCTCTAGCCTAGACCTCTAAGTGTGTTGCGTTAGATTACAAAGCATTGTTAAATTCATTGAGGTTCATTTTAAAGTTGATCTTTCTTAGAGTTTTCCTTTCAATGGTTCACCACGTAATGATGATCTGAAATTCCTAAGATGCAATCTACAATGATAAACAATCTTTTTGTTGATTTGAACAATGAAAATCCTAACTACTAGGGAGAGAGCATAGAAGTACTTAAGCAAATAGCAAAGAGCACACACTAATGCATTTTTCCTAAATCATATTTTTGCACACAAACCAAAAAATGCTAAATGCAAATGCATGTATTTTTTTTTTAGTTCTCTTTAATGTGAATGATTCACAAAAGAAAACTAAATGCAACAAAGGCTTAAAATATTTCACTCAAAATGACTATTTTCGACATTTTCTCTTCAAATTAAGAAAGGAAGACTCAAAATGACACTTTCAAAATGGAAGAAATATGCTTTTGACACTTTGAACGTAAACAAATTAAATCAAATGCAACAAAAATAGTTTAATCGATTATCAAAGGAAGGAAGAATTTACGACACTTCTCTTTTCAACAAAAAACAACGATTTACGACACTTTTCTTATTGAAATGACAAATCATCTAAAAAAACTTTTCGACAAAGGATTGTAAATGAGGAACAAATACACAAAAACATTCACTAATCCTAATCAAAGTGGAGGCTGATTTATGTGAGGAAAGCAAACTTCAATGAAGAGACATGGTTCATATTCAGCAAAACAAACAAACAAATCTGAAAACAAGTCAAGATTTCTTAACTCCTAGATGGGAAATCAAGTTCAGATAATCATTGTACCTGGGCTTTGTAGGCAACTATATGCATCACACTTTTCTCTTTTGGGAAGTGGGATACATATTGAGTCACAGTGGGAGATAGTGCGATGGTCCAGGGAGCGATTTCTGAATGTATCTTGGCTCAAATTTGTGGTGATTTTCAGTGGTTTAAGCTTGGTTTTGATGAACAATGGTAAGAAAAGTATGATGGAATGTCTTGAGAGATGAATGAGATACCAAAAGGGCCTCTAGATGTGTTTACAAGTCATATGTTTAATTCATAAACTACACAGAGATGGATTGAAGTAGCATTTATCTACTACATAATTGCATAGCAAGAGTGGTTCGAAAGCTGCCTGGCTAGATTCAAACTCTGTCTATATTTTATTAAATTGAAAATATAACAAGAAATAGCAATAAATAAAGATATGGTTTCCCCAGTGGAGTCGCTAATTTGTTTATGGGAAAACTAATAACTCTAAAAGATGTTAGCCCTTTAGGCTTGGTAGCTAGCCTAGAAACAACAGCTCAAAGCAATTTGAAGATCTTCCTATGTGAAATAGATAAGAGAAATATATAAGAGGACCAACCTGTAACTTTTGCTTAATCCCTTGCTTGATATTTCTCTCCCTTGGCAGACCCTATAACTCCTCCCCATACTTAATACGCTTGGAGAGTACCTGCACAATTGCAGCAACAAAAAACCTGTCAAAGCATTGTGATCTATTACAATATAAACATTGCAAAATCAGAAATACAATGAACAAAAGAAAGCATTCACAATTGACACAATCAACTTGGGAAAAATCTCAAATAACTTTATTAGTAGAAAGAAGGATTACAACCCAGCAAAAATTGCCTGATTTAGTTCCATCCTGCCAGCTTCAATTCCTCTTTCACCTCATGAATTAGCAAAGACACACCAACAAGAATACTATGCTCTCTCCTCAATACAAATAATAGCAGCACTTCCTTACAATTCACAACAATTCAACCTTCTGATCTCTTGGATGGGGGATCCTTTTATACATGTTTACAAGGGTGTGAGTCATCCATGGGGATTTCTTAGTGTCATTCCACTTGTTACAATTGGTTCCACAAGAGAGGGGAATTGGAGATGGTTTCCTACTTCCCTTGGTCATCCTTGGGTGAATTCAGAGAGGCAAGTGGCACAGGAGAAGTTTCTAGAAGATTCCATGAGCAACCAACTAAAAAACTATCCCGAAAATTTGTCCATCCTCACCCATCGCACCCTATAGAAGGCCTAAACAACATGCATCGCACTTTGACAGTGTAACAATTAGTATGCATTGCACTTTTACAATTGGCAGCTTAGTATGGTTCAGTTTAGGCACTTTCTAGATGATTTCTGAGATGGAACGTTTGGGGAATGATTCACTCAGAAGACTAAGTTTCTTTAGGGTATGAAACAACTCTTTTAGGGGTTGATGAACCCTAATATATCGACATATAAGTTTGGGGTTGATGTGCCCAGATATGTCTATAACACCTGTGGCGGGGGTGATACACTTGCATATGAGAACCATTTAGGATGATGGTTGAGTGGGAGTTGATTAAGGACCAATGAGTGTAAGCTGATCAATGATCATAATGATTCATTCATGTGGGAAACACATCACTCGAAAGAGGGAAGAAACAAGAGCTCACATGACATAAACATAGTCACAACCAAGGAGTAGATTAAAATCCAATGAACCTTGGACAACCATCACGTCTATATAGACAATATCCCCTCCCAAAGTAATAGGAAACTTAGGAAGGATCCCTAATGGTTGACTGGTTCCTTTTTTAAAAACTAATAGATTGTGAGTGATGGGGATAAGTTGAAGAGAACCTAAATCTTGCCAAGTAGTTGAGGACATGATGCTAATAGAGGCACCCTTGTCGATGACTATGCTAGGTACGACCATATGGTAAGACTGTATTGTAATCTGGAAAGACACATAAGATGGAAGGCGATATCCTGCCAGTCGACTCCAATCAAAATAAGTGACTAAACTACTTAGAGGGGGTGTCATAGGAACGTGAGAGTTTCCCTCTTACTAGATGGGAACAAGAGAAATGCTCTCATGCACCTCGGGTATAGGAGGATTTACCTCCAGTTCATTTGACACTGAAGAAACCAGAAGAACTTGAGCAGTGTGAGGTCCACTCTCTATCGGAAAGGTATGGTTAACTGAAGGTGGGGTCAAGTCCACCAGTTTCTCAATCAATGGTTGGTTGAGAACGGACTCACAAGACTCACTTTCAGAGAGAGTGGGATTGACCAAAGATGACTTTTGATTAATCACTGGATCAACTAGTGAAGGATCAGGGGAAATCTTTTGATACCGAATCGAAAGATGATGTTGAGAAGTTGTAAGGTTTTCCAACACTTGGAAGCTTTTTCCATAAGAGGACAAAGGTGAATGAGATGATTACCTTCACACAACTTACAGGGAAATTTCACTTATCCCTTTTTCCCATGAGCTTTACAGTTACTAGTTGAGGGTTTGTCACTAGCATGATTGTAAGAGGCTAATGACAAAGGTCGATGTGAAACTCTAGACCACACTTCTAAGACCTAGGGAATACCAGGACAATTCCAAAGAAGGTGTTCACCCTTATATAACATGCAAGGGAATTTTACTTTCTAGGGCTGGTTGGAAGATTTTTCTTCATTAGTTTCATCTGTAGCAATGGCTGCTTGGTGTCCCCTTTGCTTATTTTGCTTCTTCTTCTTTGGTCTCTTCTTCTTCTTCTTAGCTTCCTAATTTCTAGAATCTAGACTTTCACTAGGCAAAGAGGAAGAACGGGGTGAAGAAATAGGTGAAGAAGGAAAGGGGTCAACTTTAGGATCAATATGAGGTTGATGTTGTTCAAGTGGAGGAGAAATTGGTTGAAAAATAGTTTGGACACTCGGAACAACCGAGGTCGAAAATTACCAAACTAGTAAACCAATGGTCAATCCAGGAAGGGACAACATTGCCATATAGGTAACACTATTATTTCCAAAATAAGGAAAAGGACTAAGATTCCCCTCAGAGGGGTTTCCTTGACTGGAAGCTAACTTAGAAAATGTTGCCATTGGTATCAACCTAAGATCTACTAAGGAGTAATTCCACAGGAGGGATGTTGTTCTGTGGTCAATTAATTTTAGAATTTGAAATAAAAACTTTGTCTTTTCATGTTTCAAAAGTCGAGGAAAGGACAAAAAGGTGATTCTATTCACTTTCATAGGTTTAGCGAGCTTGGAAGGACAAGTGCTTGATGATATTTTCAAATTTAAGGAGTCAAAAAAGATCGAAATGACTACTCAGGTAACTCTAGGCAAAAAGGATTACCAAGTAACTGTGAACTGCAATATACACCTTAGGACTTGATGTACGTGCAGGTAATCTCGCGAAATGCTATGTTTAGTGTGTCACGTTTACAAGGTGGAAGACTCGACTTCCTATGGATAAAGGTTTGCAACCTACGAGGGTCTCCCTTTATATAGTCGATGGTACAGGGAGCACAAGTCCATGCTAGCACTGTCTAATGCAAGAGCGAATGACAGCTGCTAAGTTTTAAATACGTCAGAACACATCTCTAGCCTAGGCCATTAAGTATGAAGTGTTAATGTTTCAAATGCTCCTTAGATTAATTGGTAGATTTTAGAGTTGATCTTGAAATTATTTTTCAGTTTTAAGGCTCAACACAATGTCACCTAAACATCTAAGATGCGACTATATGAGAAAAATAAAACTTTTCATTTCAATGAAAGCTAGACTAATCAACGAAAGAAATTTAAATAAATAATGCATCAAACAAAATTCATCATGCAAAATTACTTCCACTAACTTTCACTTTTGTCTTCCAAACACAATGCCAAAAGTAAAATATATTTTCACTTTTCACTATCCTAAATGTAACTTTTCGAAAGAAAAATGATTTTGACTTTACAAATATGCACTTATATGAATTGTGATTTTCTTTTGGTTTTGAACGATTTGATGCACCTAAGACAAATTTTAGATTTCAATCATTGCAAAATGTGATCTATTCTCAATGATGAATCTCAAAAAATAACTTCTCAATGCAACTAATCTAATGCATTTTCACGAAAAGAAAATTCTGAAATACAAGCTAAAACAGATGCAAACCGATGTTTTCAATGATTTCTACAGAAAACAACACTCAATCAATCATCAAAACAAACATCTCAATGACACCAACAAGAAGTAAGGAATGACCAACAGCTAGAAACCCTAGAATTCAGTCAGATTTCATTTTGAAGCCAACGAGACAAATTTTGCAAATTAATCAAGGCAATCAATCAAAACATTGACAAATCCAAGCATACAGGATGGGAAAAGACCTTAGGGGCCAAGACACATTGGATTCTTAGGAAGAAACCTAAAAAATTCTTACATTTAAGGATCATTGCTACTTTATATACCCATGCTCGTGATTATCGCTACTTTGCATAGGAAAAACCGCGATGGCATCACTACTTTGTATAGCAAAAGTAGTGATGATTTCAGCGTGACCAAATAATGAAGAAAAAAATTTCATCGCGACTGTAAAGGTAAAAGCCACGATGCCATCGCCACTGTTAAGGCTGAACCTACGATGGGTGAGGAATATGGGACAAAACTAAAAATATTCCAAAAAACAATCCAGAATTAACACTCTAAGGCAGTAATCAGTGATGGCATAAACCTAGATTGATGCAGACAAGCCGAAAAATCAACGATTGGTCAAACTAGTCAAAAGACTAAGGTGAAGGATTGGATGGAAAGGATCATAGGCTCCACAGCAGAGTCGCCATTTCATTGACAAGGTTAATCTTCTCTAAGGATAGAGACGATCCCTCTAGTCCAATGAGTAGGTCTAGCAAGTGAAGTGACAATCAACTAGACATCTTCCTAGGTTATAATTGAAAAGAAGAATGAAGGAGATGGCCTACCTCTTTATGATGCTATTTTGATTTCCTTTGTTGAGGGCCTCAAACTACTTGTGTCACGGACTTTTTCTTGCTTCTCTCAGTGTTTATGTACCTGCACAAGTGATCAAGAGACAACAAAGCATGCTAAAACCAATAACAAATCCAATAACAACCTACTTAATTGATCAAGGAATGTCAAGCTAAATAATACATGAACATATATATTTTGGGAAGATGAACCAACATTTGTATATTATTAGAAAATAAAGGGAAGATTACAACCAAAGCCTTGATGTTGAAAGGCTCTCCTTGAGTGGTAATCCAAGTCCAAGCCAAGAACTCTCCAAGCACTCGTTCTCCAAGTCAAATGAATAGCCTTAGGCACAATGTCAGCATAAGGGTGCAAATAGACATAGACCAACCCAACCTTTAACCTGACCAACCATTTGTGAATGGGAAAAGATGAATATTTAGGTTGGGAAAGGGAGTTAGGATCTCTCCAAAGATAGTATTAGGTCCTCATCTCAAGGAGGTAGGTCATAGAGATAAGACCAAGAGGCCAAATTGGGATAATTCAACCTCATCTATGCCAAACAACCTCCAGCTCGTCACTCTAGAAGCTTCTAGATCACAAAGCTTCTCATCCTCTTTGGGAAAGTTTCCTTTTTGGGATCATCGCGAGTATATGAGTAAACAAAGTGATGTCATCATGAGTCTGGCATAGTGCAACATGCGACCATCGTCATTTTTATACTCATAAGGGTAATGATTCTAAAATTAGGGTTTAAGAGCTATTTCCTTCAGGGGAAGCTCAAGAAATTTTCCAATCAATGTCTTAGGAAGGCTCTGAAATGCATATATGAATGGGTACATTGCATTATGGTTATGTTTCGGGCACTTCGGGGAATGTCACAAGGAAGTGCAGGAGGTGTGAAAAAATACTGTGTAACACCGCCGATAGCTGATTTGCGATATCAATGATCGACTGATCACAGGTTTCACTGTCTTCCCTACTACTGCTTCAACAAAGCCCTAATTGTAATTTGCGATGAGCTTGACCCTGAGCCATTTTCTCTTTGTCTTCTGGTTTTCAAAGGGTATCTTCAATCTACTCTAACTTTTGATCTAGAATTCCATTTTTGGACTTCCATATACCATAAGAAAGATTATATCGGGAACTACACAATGGAGAGCGTTTGATTAAGCTTAGGGAACTTCCGTGGCTCGGGAAATGGCTTCAAACTTCAATTCTATTTCTCATCCTTTTCACAGCTGAAAATACATTTAGCAGTGAGTGACAACACCTTCCATAGTTCTATTGGGATTCATTTCTTAGATTATGTGTCATTTAATCCTCTGAATTGAATTACTTTCCTTATATTCTCTCTCTCTCTCTCTCCATTTTCACTATAAAAACAAATATTAAGCTGCCTTTTACTGTGTATCGGCCACCATATCAAGACATTTATACATGGGATGAGCATGTCTGCCTAAGATATCCTAGAGGAGCTCTTTGAGGCTTTGTTGAGATTTGTGTTGCACTCCATATTTAATATAATTGGGAAAAGATTGATTCAGAAATTGTTTCAATCACCCTTAACAAAGGTAAGCTTATATATCTATATTATTTAATATATTTATATATATTATATATATATATATAATATATATTATATATATATTATATATAATAGTATATATATATATATATATATATATATATATATATATAGATAGATATATATATATACATATATGTATATTATATATATATATATTATATATCTATATCTATATCTAATATTCTATATATCTATATATATAGATATATAGATATGAATGATTATAGATATAGATATAATATTATACTATAACATATATGTTATACATAATATATGTATATATATTATATATATATATATCATATATATATATATTATACTATAATATATATATAATATAATATATATATATACATGTATATATGTATTATATTATGTATATATGTAATATATATATGTATCTATATATATATATATATATATATATCTATATATATTATATATATAATATATATTATATATATAAGCTTACCTTGGTGAAGGGTGATTGAAACAATTTCTGAATCAATTCTTTTCCCAATTATATTAAATATGGAGTGCAACACAAATCTCAACAAAGCCTCAAAGAACTCCTCTAGGATATCTTAGGCATTGACCCTTTATTCAACCCAAAGGTTTTCTCTAGGAGCTACAACATCTTCTAGCGCCATTTCCTGGGAAAAAATCAGAATATTTTCACCTGGGTACGAGAATATTTACATTCCATTTGTTAGGTTAGAGAGAGAAATGTGGGTTAAAGATCTCTCACCTTGGTGGCTCCATTGTCTGAATATTAGTTTGAGCACCCTGGCTTTCCGGAGACCTCGTACTCGCTCTGATACAATCCAATAGAAAAATCATCTTGTATTCAACCCTGAGAAAATCATATACTAGAGGGTTTGGAAAGTGCAGACCCCTGTTACTCGAAATATCATCAACCGGTTCTAAAAAAGCTGTGATAAAATACTCTGAGTCTGCCTCCAAAGTCTTGGAATATCCTGAAGAAAATTGTGTATTGCTTGGCTCATTTCCTTCAAGAGTAAAAAACGAAGAAGCTTTTGTCAATTCACCCACTTTCTCATCTCATCCCTCCTCTGAAGCTAAATAAGTTAAATATATCCTTATAAACAATCTCATGTAGAGTGTGAATAACTTCCCAACCCAGATTCAGTCAATTTTGACTCAAATACCCCCTCAAAAAATACCTGTAATTAATCTTCTACCACCTCCTTTTCTTAATATGGTTGTCCCAAGTTTTCTCCTGAACAATATGCCCCACTGGACTTGCCACAACCCTTGAATGGTATACCATAAGACTATCTCAAGATTTTTCCAATATTCATAGGGGAAGATGACATTTCAACATAGAGGCATGTAGAAACTTTCTATGCATTTTAGAAAATATTGATGTAGAACACCTAGATGTAGTGTTAAGAATTTTTGTCTAGTCTATTGATGGGGAAGCTAGGAAATGGTTTAAATCCATACCAAATGTTTCAATCACTACCTAGGAGGAGATGGATAATTATTTCATGTAAAAAAATGGAGAGAAAAGGGACCATGGGTATATCCTCACTGAATTCAATGCTGTGAAGTAGAAACATAATGAAGATGTATCAAAATTCATAAAAGGTTTAACAAATTGTACAATAGTCTCCCTATTGAAATCAAACCTCCATAGGCTACTGCTAAAGTGGTTTTTGCTTGGGCTTTTAAACCAAAATTTGGTTTCGCTCTCAGAGAAAGGAATTCTCTCTCCTTAGACCAGATTCAAATAGATGCTTTAGAAGTTGAAGCAAATTTCACCTCTACTCGCAAGTGGAAAGGGAGAACTGATCATGGAGATAGGAAAAGGGGAAAAGAGAAAGCTAGTTCCTCAAACTAGGGAAAGGAAAGTCAAGAGCAGAAACTCAAGGAAATGAACAAGCTGATAAGAAACTCGTCGAAAAAACTTGTGAAACTGTAATTGGAAAATAAAAATCCTCCTCAACAAAGCCAACCAACTCCTACTCGAAGTTTCAATCCTCGGTATAGGAGACCTCCTTTGTAGATTTTGCAAAGAGAGAGAAGGGTGTAAAAATATCACATTCATCCTCCATTGTATTTAGAATATGATCAAGAGGAAAATTCCCAAGAAACAATAAAAGTCTAAGAAAATCAATTTTCTTCCCTTTTAGAGGGAAAAAATGAAATAGAAACCAATGAAGTAGAAGGAGATGATTTGGATGCACCACTAGATGATGGTGAGATTGAAAAATACAGTAGACAGTTTTCCGATTTCAAGCAAGCAAAACTGCACAAGAAATATGATATTAGATCTTCCATGAATAGATCTATAATGCAAGACCAAAATGAGGAATCCTCTCCTTTGAATCCTTCCAAACCAATAGAGAAATGAAAGAATCCTCTAGAGCAAGCCTCACCTAAAAGGAAAGAGCCTATAGTTTCCATCCTTCACAAGTCCAAGGTCTCTAAGATAGAGAAATTGACTTTACCACCCAAAACAATCCATGATAAAGTAAAAGAGCTTATTGATGTTGTCATAACTGATAGGAGCTCTTATGTTTTTAATCTTCAAAATGAGTTGGAGAAGGTGACAATCTCTGTTCCCTTAACCGAGTTGTTGAAACAACCAAATTATAAAGCTCAGGTGTATCAGTTTAGGTGTCCATCCACTATAGCTCCTTTGCAAAATAACCTAAACCTTCAAGAAGAAAGACCCAAGGTTGTATTTGGACCTCATGTTGAGGAAAAAAGCCCTTCTACTCCTCTTTTCTATGTCGCTTCGGTAATTCATGAACTTATCTTACATAACTGCATGCTTGATTCAAGAGCTTCTCACAATATGATGCCATTGTTTGTTATGGAGCTATTAGGGCTACAAATAGCAAGACCATATAAAGATTTGTGTTCTTTTGGCTCTAAGAGAGTAAAATGTCTAGGGTTGATTAAAGACCTGGTGGTCAGTTTGTCTCAAATCCTTCTGAAGAGCGTTGTAATGGATATTGTAGTGGCTGATATCCCTGTGAGGTTTGGTATGCTCTTGTCTAGATCATGGGGATAGAAAATTAGAGGATCTATTAAAAAGGAGTTTTATATATGCTATCATTCCATTTTTTGGTGGAGAAGAGCATCAGTTCTATAGGAAATTGAGATTTGTGAAGACAATTACAAGAAACGACTATTCAAATAATGCCCCTCTTGTATGGTAAAAAGAAGGATTTCACTTGTTTGCTGTTGGAGGAAGATGATCAAATCATGGATGAGACACAGGTGGAATGTTTTGTCTGACTAGACCAACGATCACTAGAGTGTGACAAATTATGGAAGCTACACTTTGATGGCACTTATTCCAGGGAAGGAAATGGGGCAGGTGTGTTGTTGGTGTTCCGACTAGACCAATGATCACTAGAGTGTGACAAATTATGGAAGCTATACTTTGATGGCACTTATTCTAAGGTGTCCATTTAGTTTTGATAAAGTTAAATACGTGGATTTGAGGCTACAAGCCCATAATTGTGTCATTTCAAATGGCCAACTATATTGGAAAGACCTAATGGGGATTTTTATTTTAAGCCTGGTTAAAGAAGATATCCATTAAGTGATGGATGAGTTCCATAATTGTGTGGGGAGGCATTATAGTTGGAGGGATACAACCCATAAAATTCTCAAAGAAGGTTTCTATTGGACCAAGCTATTTGGTGAGGTACATGCATATGTCTGGGCTCGTGAGAAGTGCCAAAAGTCTGCTGAAAGGAAGAAATTAGCACCTTTTCCTTGAATCCCTATTTTTGTTGAAGAACCTTTTAGACAGCAGGATTTAGACTTCATTGGGGAAATACACCCTCCCTCCAGCGGTCAACACAAGTGGATTCTTAGGACCATCGATTACTTCACTAAGTGGGTGGAAGAAATCTCAACTAGGAATGAAACCGATGTCGTGGTTATCACATTCATGGAGGAGAATATCCTTTCTAGGTTCAATTTCCCAAGGAATATGATCAATGATAATCCTCAAGTTTTTAAATATGCCAAGTCTCTAGGCTTCTGCTAGAAGTATAACATCATTGTGGGTCACCCCACTAGCTACTATCCACAGGGAAATGGATTGGTTGAATCATCAAATAAAACCTTGGTAAGGATTCTTAAGAAGACAATATCATAAAATTAGAAAAATTAGGACTCACAACTGAAGTTTTCTTTTTGGGTAAATGGAGTTACTACCAAAAGGAAAACTAGAAAATATCCTTTTGAAGTAGTGTATAGGAAATATGCAATTTTACTTATACAACTAGCAATTCAAGTGGCCAAAATTCTACATGATGTTGATGAAGAGCCAAATTATCTAATCGGGAGGATCAATTAGCTGATAGAAATTCAAGAAACCATGGGGGAGGTGACACATAATACAATTGAATATTAGGACAAGATGAAACCTCTGTTTGATAGAAAATCAAAAGACAGAACCTTACAGCTAGGGGATTTGGTGCTGAGGTGGGATGTCAGATGAGAAGATAAAGGAAAACATGGAAAATTCAATCCCTTATTGTTTGGAATTTTCAAGATTGATGAGGCAAAGGGTAACAATACTTTATTGCTAGCCTGTGAATGGGTAGTTTCTCAAGCTTTACGTTCAACACTAAAGAGGTCCCTTTTCATCCACTGTACATACTAGTGAGCCATTGCAGATACTAGTAATTTAGTAAGTTTTTGATGTTTTCATTTTCATTTTAATATACATGAATAAAATTAATCCATTCCCAATGGATAGAAGAATACTAGTCTACGGGTTCTCAACACCTTGCCAGCAAGGCATTGTCTCCAATTGGAGCCAATGTTGTCACCTACTACACCTTTTTCGAATTCTGTCAAATGAGGTCAAATGTTGGCCAAAAAGGGGGTTCCTAAGTGAAAAAAGGCCAAGGAGGAGGCCAAAACCAAAAGCCTAAGTTTCAAATCCAAAAGAAACTGAGATTTAAAGAGGAGTGCTGAAATTTCGGACCCGATCACATGAGAGACTGATATCAGAAAGACTAGAAGGAAGGCATATCCGAGGACGTTTTAACAGAGGTTGGTAGCATCAAAACCCTTTTAAATCTCTTTTAAAAATGGTTCCTATGAGAGGGGCTTCGATATAGGCTAACACTTGGTCACAAGTGTTCCAAAGGATCCATAGCGTGGAACAAGGTGGGACCTCAGAGCATTTTCCATTGGAATATCGAAGTTTAAGAACTCCTTAACAAATGAATCCTTTGGAAAGTGTGAACATCTTGGAAGAAAGGGAAATACAAAAGAGACCTTTGAAAATCAAAAGACCTTAGAAGCCTTTTCCCCCTCCTCCTCCAAAGACACCTACTAGCAGATAGTTGGTTCCGAGAAGCTGATAGGGCAGATTATGTTAGAATGACATGGAGGGATGAGGACACGTGGCAAGTATTTTCAACATTTTGGTGGGCCCAAAAGGAAAAAACTGGATGATGGGTGTCACCACCTACAAGGCACCATGTGGATATGAGGACATCAACATGATGTCACTTTAGAGGTCTTCATTTTAAAGGAAGAGGTCATCGTAACTCTATTTTAATTTGTATTTGAAAAATATTTTGATGAGAGGGGCTTTGATATATGCTAGCACCCGAAAACCAATGGGACCAAGGGCTCAAGGCTGGCCGTAGCACCTAAGTGCTAATATGAACTCATTGAAAGTAGGAGTAATCATAACTCCAAGGTTAATTCTCAATTTGAAAACTTCCGATGAGAGGGGCTTCAATATTTACTAGCACCCAGTCATGGAAAACTAATGGGACCAAGGGCACAGGGTTGGATGAAGCACCTAAATGCTAATATGAGCTCATTGGAAGTGGGATTCATCGTAACTCCAAGGTTAATTATAATTTTGAAAACTTCTGATGAGTGGGGCTTCAATATTTACCAGCACCCCATCATGGAAAACCAATAGGACCAAGGGTACAAGGCTGGCCAGAGCACCCAAGTGCTAAAATGAGATCATAAGAAGTTGGAGTCATCATGACTCCGAGGTTATTTCTTAGTTTGAAAAATTTCGATGAGAGGGTCTTCGATATTTACTAGCACCCGATCATGGAAAACCGATGGGACCAAGGGCACAGGGATGGTCGAAGTACTTAAGTGCTAAGATGAGCTCATCGGAAGTGGGAGTCATCGTAAATCCAAGGTTAATTCTCAATTTGAAAACTTTCGATGAGAGGGGCTTCAATATCTACCAATACCTGGCCATGGAAAACAAATGGGACCAATGGCACAGGGCTGGACGAAGTCCCTAAGTGCTAAGAAGGAGTATCAAAGGTTGAAAGCCTCAGAACTCATTTGGAAAAAGTCCCGATTAAGAGGGATTCCAATACAGACTAGCACATGGTCATGAGAGATCCACAGAACACAAAGAGAAGGGAATATTTATCAACTAAGATATATGGGCCATAGTGGGGATGCGAATATTGTAACTCCTATGTATGTTCAAATTTGGAAGAGTTACGATGAATAGGGGCTCTGATATGTGTTGGCGCTAGGTCATGATCATCCATAGAACTAAAGGAAAAGAACGCCTTACGAAGGGAGATGGGCCCCCAATAGGATCCCAAAGGATTTAGCACCCAAGTGCTAAGCTTGAGGTCATGGAACTTGGTCCCATGGGATAAAAAGGAAGAGGGCCAATGGAAAAGGAGCTTGAAGGCATCGTAACTTTATGATTTTAGAATTCTGTTTCAAATAAAGTTATGAGGATAGAAGGCTCTGATATCACAACGCTTATGCACCAAGCCTTTGGTCATATGCAGTAGTCCCATGGTTAAGGAGATTAAGCAAGAGGAGCTAAGGGTGATCAAAACTCTGTGTTTTTGTAACGATCTTTTATAAGAGTTACGAGATGTATTGGGCTCCAATATGTATGGCCTAGAGTGTATGAAGATGGATGGGTCGACAACTATAGTAGTGAGCACTCCTGATGTCACCACAGTTGATCGCTTCCAAATCCAGAAAGTGGGTAATTCAAGAAGTTAAGGGAGAAAGCGACATGCGTATTGGCTGGTAACTGTAGAGGAAAAACGTGGCAAAGACATGGCCTGATCAGAGGAAATAATAAGAAATGGCATAGAGATATTTTTCTGTGGCCATCATTCAATTTTCTTATTTTTGTTATTTTATAATTTCTTCATTTTAAAGAAGGAATCAAATCTGTTGTAATCGTTTGGGCAAAAAACCCCCACATGCTGAGACATCTAGTCGATCAGACAAATGGAGCGTCACTGAGATATTTTGTAACTATTGTTTCAAGCTTCTCCTCTCCTTATAATAGGGGGAAGAAACTCATTTTAGAAGTTCCCAAATCTTGTTCCTAGAGTTTTGAAATCTATTTTTTTTTTCACATGTTCCTAGTTCTATGTACAGAAAGAGGTTCCAACTCTTGGTTCAAAGGATTGTTCATGAGGTGCTAATGCTTGTAAAAATGTCAAATATGTTGGACCTATGATATGGAATCCATTTTCAAATATTAATGAAGCATATTTGGTGATTCCAAGCGAAGTAATGTGTGGTATGTGTTCCCTTCTGTTTTTCATTTCATGTACGCTTATCTTCCCTTGAAATTGTGTAAAGAAGTTGCTGGTTTCACTCTCAAATTATGGATTCAATTATGTTATAAGGTAGCAAAGGTACTGGTGAAATTAAAGATTTACTAGTGTCATCTATCCCCCTGCATTGAATTCCTTTCCTTATCTTCTCTCTCTCCATTTTCACTACAATGATAGATATTAAGTTGCATTTTATTGTGTGTTGGCTAGCATATCAGGACATTTATCTGTGTGTGTGTGTGTGTGTGTGTGCATTTCATCCTACCTTGGTGAAGGGTGATTTAACCAATTAAAGATTTACTAGTGTCATCTATCCCTTTGCATTGAATTCCTTTCCTTATCTTCTCTCTCTCCATTTTCACTACAATGATAGATATTAAGTTGCATTTTATTGTGTGTTGGCTAGCATATCAGGACATTTATCTGTGTGTGTGTGTGTGTGCATTTCATCCTACCTTGGTGAAGGGTGATTTAACCAAGTTCGGAATCAATCTATTACAAATTATATTAAATATATAGTACAACCAAAATCTCAACAAATCCTCAAAGCACTCCTCTAAAATTTCGTAGGCACTGACCCTTTCCTCAACTCAGGGGTTGTCTTTAGGAGCTACAACACAACCACAGGTGCTTGTAGAGCCTTTTGAAAATTGGGCTCTAGATTTTGTTGGACCAATCAATCCTACATATAAATAGGAAATGTATATAGTTGTTTGTACAAATTATGTTACAAAATGGGTAGAAGCTAAACCTCTTCCATTTACAACTGAAAATGATGTAGTCACATTTCTTTTTGAGGATATTTTTACTTGTTTTTGTGTTCCAAGAGAAATTGTGATAGATCAAGGTACTCAATTCACATACAATTTGGTGCAAAAGATAATGGAGCAATATAAGATCAAGCATAAAGATTCTACTCTATATCACCCATAAGACAATGAAAAAGTGGAATCCACCAATAAAGTACTTGAAGTAGTTCTAACCAAGACTATGCATTTGCATAGAAGAGATTGGGTAGAAAAGCTTCTAGAGGCACTATGGTCATATCTAACCACATGGAAAAATACAAATGGACACACTCCTTATGAGCTTGTCTATGTAAAGCAAGTGTTTCTTCCAATTGAGTTCCAAGTGAAGACCTTCAGAACACCAAAAAAATTGGGCCTTGATCTATCTGAAACTTGAAAACAAATATTAACACAATTGAATGAGTTAGATGAGATTCAACAAGACGCTATCCAAAGTACCAAAATAGTTGAACATCAAATATCAATATGGTATGAAAAATTCATCAAGGCTAAACGGTTCAAGCCAGGTGATTGGGCTCTTCTTTTTTATTCCAAATTCAAGGATTTTCAAGGAAAATTTCAAACTCACTAGCTTGGTCATTATGTGATAGACTGTCTTGATAATGGAGCAGTCAAAATTAAAACTATTGATGCTGAAAAAGTTACTTTCCTTGTTAATGGTCATAGATTAAGATTATATCATAAACCATTAACAAGAGAAGAGTTTGTCAAGTATTTGCAAGATAATTCTGAATTCAAGTTGGTTAAGAAAGGAGATATTTCTCCTCATTCTCTAACTCCATTGTAATTTTATTATCATTGTAAAAGAAAAGAAAAGTATAAGCATGAGAACCAAAATTATTGGCATGTTTATACAAAAAATACTAACTGAAAACTAGGAGTTCTTGATGGTTTATATTTTCACAATTCCCTATCTTTTCCCATTTACTTGTTATTCCTCTTCTTCTAATAATTTAACAGATATCAAGTAACTTGAGGGTTAGCCTCCTCCAATTGTCATTAAGATGTAGCAAAAATATTTTTTTTACAACAACAAAAGTTTTTCAAATGACTACGGAATCATCAACATTCTGTAGGCAATCCTAAATTCTGCGGCTTATTTCAATTTCTACAACAAGACCAGTCTACATTAAGAAAGAGCTTCGAGAACCTACAACAAAGAAAATTTTAAATATGATGAGGTATGTAGGGTGTTTAATTATTTTTCATTTAATTAACACTAGATTCTAAATTAATTGGATGATCAAAATACAAGTCTTGAGCAATTAAAATACCTCATAACACTGCGTAATATTATATTTTTAAATCATAACCATTACAACCTTATTTTGTCATAATAACCCAACTCGTCACATCAAATATCTTCAAAAAACTATTAATTTTAACAATCCTATGGAAGCAGATCTTAAAATCATGTCAATCCTGTGAAATAAGCGAGTCATATTATGAATTGAATGCCCCATGAATAACTTATTTCACCATCACTCAACCTCCTATTGGAAATTGGATAAACCAACACCCATCGTGTGTTTCACGACATGGACTAACCACCTCTCACGGATCCTTATCTCTGACGATGTGATCGTTGACTAACACCTACAGGTTTTGGTCTAATGACAATCGTGATTCCCAACAAATGGTCTCATATCATAGGTCACGAGTTTGATACACACCCACATCGCATTGCGGGGGAGATTATTGGGCATTGTATAAACCAACACTCGCTGTGTGCTTTGCTACATGGACTAACCACATCTCGTGGATCCTTATCTCTGATGATGCGATCGTTGACTAACACTTGCGGGTTTTGGTCTAACGACAATCATGATTCCCAACACCTCCGTTCCATACCCTTCACCATGCAACTCTATCAACCATTCCTCCTACTAGCCTTCATCACCTTTGTAAAAAATAAAGTGTCCAGGACTAAGACTTATCCTCGCCATGGGTGTCATTGTTTGATTAGAGCCCAATGGAGTCAAGTTTCTTCACTCATATCCACGAGTTAGAGATCAGTTGCAACAGGTGGGCTGGCTCAAATTCTTTGAAAAGTTTGATGGGAATGAGACAGAGGTCACAAAATCTTTTGCATAGACTTTTTATGGGGTAGAGGTAGAAATTGGCGACATCAAACTTATAATTACAGAGTCCATAGTGGTAAAATCTACAAAATTACCCAAAAACAGAGAAAGTTTCTTAAAATAGGAAAATCAAGGAGAAAGAGTGGACAAACTTCTGTGGAGTACTAAAGAAGGTATGTTTTTGTTGATTATTTTGGCATCTTTTCATTAAAACTCATAGCCCCTTTGCATCATGAACTAGGTAGATAATAAGAAATCATGACAAAATCTATAGGATTTATATGCAACACGAAAAAACTAATAATTGCCATTTCTTATGCAGGAAAAGGGAGAAACGAAAGATTGCTGTTCCAAAGCAAAAGACAGGGCCAATTTAACTACTGTCCCTTTGGTGAGGAACCACATGCAAACAAGGCGATCCAAATTAAAGCATATCAGCCAGGAGAAGGAAAAGTAGATATCGACTAGGCGCAAGAAAACAAATGGATAACTGGGAATTAACAGTTTGATGAATCCCTTAGGATCCTTTGATCCTGAGGGATCACTGCTTTAACTATTTTTGCATCATTGATATCTCCGCTTTAGCTATTATAAAAAGGGGCAGCACTGCTAGCTTAGGGGGGAATCTGCTGTCATTTTTCTATGTAACTTTTCTCTGAATTTGAGACTTTGATCACCAAATCTCATTGAGAAGTGATTCGCTGTAACTCTATTTTAATGATTTAATATAAACCTGGTTTCTGTTTCACCTTTGATCCTGGAATAATCTCAAGCATTGTGTCCCTGGAGACTAAGGGCCTGGCCTTGGTGGAACACTTGTTCCTGGACTATTATCTTTTGTTTGTGTGTGGTTTTCATTATTATCTTTGTTTGGTAATCTAATATGTTTTTTCATTTTACATCACGGCTCTGTTATATTTGATTTATGTTCAACTAAGCTGTTAGAGTCGGTCTGGTCAGTCCTCCGTCAGAGATTAGAACTCTTTATGCATTTCATGTTTAGGTGTCCCACTCCATTCACCCAGCTGCATTCCGCTAGGGGCATGCCATAATCTGACAGAGAAAGTCATGCTAGTCATTCCCCCTCATGTCTGGCCCCTGCCGGCTCAGGTCTTTGGTCAATAATCATCAAATTCCATGACAGTCAAGGTCTGGTCCTTTAAAGGACAACAGTCATTTTCGATGTCTAGGTCTAGGGATTCATCAATTTGGTCTTTGAACATGTCCAGTAAAGCCATGCAGGCCAGAGTGAGGCCCTTACATAGTTATGATTCAAAGAGCTTCATCGTCATGTGGATAGACTTCTACTCTTCTTCAAAACTCTGTTTGAAGAAAAGTCAAACAGTGTCATTTATGACAAAATTTTCAAAAAAGTCGTCAGTTGATTTCTTCAGATGCAGTCATGGTTTCCACAGCTAAATGTCCTGTCATGCAATCCCTGCAAAGACTGCCGAAAATTTCATCATTTGAGCTAAAATTTCAAAGGGAAAGTGAAAATCAGTGTGTTTTAAAGTCAGTGAAAAAGTGCCCAACACAACATTAGAAAAATGGGTTTTCAAGGAAGCAAAAATTAAACCCATCTCTTCCAAGGCTATATATACAAGTTTTCATCAAAACCAAAGGCATTGTGCTAATCCAAGCCTTGGAGAAATGTTGCAAAGGTGTGAGTGTGCAATTGTGAGTGTTTGAGGGAGTTGGAGGCGGTTTCAAGCAGCACGGCGCATATACCCAGGAGCGCGGCGCACACAGAGGGCGCGGTGCACACAGAGCCTGCCCGAAGTTCAAATTTTCTAAGGGCATGGCACACACCTAGGGTGCGACGCACTGGGATTTGCGCGCAGAGCACACAGACAAAGGGCCGAAACAAGTGCCCAATCACTTCCAAATTTTGGTGAAGCCTATCAAATTGAGAGGTAGGCCTTATAACATCACTTTCTCATCAAATTTTGTCAATGATATGGTGTTTATAGAGATGTTTGAATGCCACCAAATGCATAAAATCAACCATGAGAAATCAGCAAGAACCATGATGGCTAGGGTTGTTAAAATGTGTTGTTAGTTCCAAGGTTTCATTCCACCCATCATCTTCCCCTCACCTATCATTTTTCCCATCCTCCCTTTCTCATTTTTCCTAAAATCCCTGCCCTAAACTACTACCAAAACCTCTCCCCTATCCATCCACTATTTGGTCAACATGACACCCCAAACCCTACCCTCTCAAAAACCCCAAACCCCTCCCATATCCCTAACAAATTTCTCCCTATGACCCCTATTCCCATTACATCACTCCCTTCCTAATCCTCCCTGTATCATTGTTCCCCTTGGTAACAGAGATTACAAAGGCACCCAACCTCACACCATCATCAAAGGGCAGCCTAATCACAGTCCATACTACAGTCATGACATCACAGCATTCGTCAAAGTATGAGATGGAAACACAAAGTGACTCTTCCTCAGAAGAGCAGGCTCCCAGGAGGCATCACAAGAGTGGAAAACATGTCAGGGATGAGCTCACTACCCTCACTGAATTACAAGCATGCCCTCTTGCCATGTCATGTTTCCAGCACCTAGCATGTTTTTAATCTTTTCAAAGGGTGGAAAATGTTAGAGTTCATCATGAGTTGGCCCGCCTATTTGTGCTTCATCTACATGGAGGTCAGTCTATCTTGGCCGGGGTCACTTTCACATTGACACCCAAAGCTATATCAGTGGCAACATGTATACCAAATGTTGGAGAATAGTGACATAAGAAGAAAAAGGTGGATAGGCAACACCATGAGCCTTATATCAAGGCCAGATTCTTGAGTTAGCTCACAAGAGTCTTTCCCTTCAGATACTTGAAAGCTGAGTATGATCCACTCATGAGATTGATCATGAAATACTTCAGCTGTGAGGGGAGGTTCTCTCGACTATATGCTTATCATATCCGATTTCTCATGCACTTCACCAGGGTGAGGATGTTTAACCTCCCATTTTTCATATGCAGGAACATAGAGAGGGTGAACACCTTCATGCTGCATAAGACCCCTCAGCAGCAGCTGAACAGTGTGTATCACTTTGCTCTTATCCGGATTTTGGTAGATCATTAGTTGGGATTGCAGGGCATTGCTTGGGAGGATTTCATCTCCCATGACTTCTTCAGCACATCACAGATACTATCGGAGCCAGAGCAGGAGATGGGTGGTCCTTTTCATCAGCATGAGCACCATGAGACCACCACCATGCTAGTTTCGTTACATATCAGAGAGGCAGTAGGCACTTGTTTGCAGCAGAAAAGTGAGAGTTATCTCCACCCATGGTGGAAGGGGCCTCGCTTCTGGTATCAACGACACAGGTACTGGACAAGGGCAAGAAGCCCGTGCATGATGAGGGTCCATCAAGTGTACAGGAGACCGATGTCATCCTCATTCAGGATGATGAGGCAGAGGCAGAAAATGCCAAACTTAGGATGACCATTCAGGAGTAGGACACAGAGATCCAAGACTTGATAGTCAATGTGGAGAGGGCTCGATGGATCATCAAGTATCTGGAGCAGAGGAACAAGTAGCTTGAGGACCAGTAGGCAATCATGGAGCTGCAAAGCATCTGTGAGAACCGACAAGCTGCCCAGCAGAGGAGGATCGAGCTCACTACCTTGGAGCAAGAGATCAACAACGACTGTGAGTCTTAGTTAGAGCGGGTCAATCTACACCTAGAGAGACTGCTAGAGAAGGCCAATAGAGACAAAACCATATTGAGGAGGATGGCTTGTCATTACAAGGCACAGAACATGAGTGCAAAGGCCCGAATAAGGAGCTTGAAGGCCAAACTGAGAAGAGCAACAAAAGAGGCAAAAGAGCAAGATTGGCTTCGAATCTTGGCCAAAGCTTCTGTGGCTCAACATGGTGCCTCTTAGAGAACCTCCAGCCCAAATTTCAAGAAATTTGGGACAATTTTGGTCGTGTGGGAATGTTTTGGCACAAACACAGGTTTTTTCTCTATACACGCCATGCCACCGGCGCGACGCGTAGGATTGGGAGCTCTAAATGAGAAATGGTTTGCATTTTTGGATTTAGCATGCAAAATCACGACTACTGGCACTCGGGCAAGAAAGTTGGACATGATTTGAGTCTCCAGGAGGTCAAAAACACTCAAAAAATGGCCTCACTGCCCCTATTTTGACACATAGGAAGAAATCTTGGGAGAATGAAGATTTGGAGGGGCAAATGAGCTCCAAATTCACAAATTCTACTTGGGTTGGAAAGTAGACAGGATAGGCTTTCCAACAAGCACACTTGGGCACATTTTGGACTCTTGAAAGTGCCTCAAAACGGGCCTCAAAGTGGCGCGACGCATACAGAAAAGGGCGCGGCGCATATAGAAAAAAAGCCCAATTTGCCTCTGTTTCGTGAAATTTCTCTTCGTGACTTTTCAAAAGTGGGCCCTCTCATCTACACTTCACGTTTTCAGCACCAAAGGTGTCATTTAAATTATTTTCACTCCATATGGGCATATATCCAAGTGGCAAAGGAAGCCAAAGGGTCACCCAAGCCATTTGTCATGTTTGTGGTGCTGCACCTGTAGCTGATGTTTGGCTCTCCACCTTCATTTTGTAATGTTTCGAGTAACTCCCCAACCCTTGGGCGTTCTATCTCTTCATGGCACACTCTATATATTGTATGCAAACTATTTGCAAAGGGTTGGTTGGCTTGTAACTTCTGGGAGACTGTGGGGGAAAGAAACTCTGTTTCTGCATTGTATATTTTTTACAGAGGATTAATGAAAGGCAATAGCTCTGCTTCATAAGATTCAGGTGGTTGTGAGTGTAGCAAATGTATCTCTTATGTTTCATATGTATCTTGTTATGTTTCATAGTTCATTTCATATTCATTTCCAGTGAAGTTTTCTAAGTTAGCTAAGGTAGAATTCAATTTTATTGCTCTGCCTGTGGGAAAATTTCATGTTCAGTGTTCATTCTTCTGTTGAAAAGGATTCATGTTGTCCATGCCCTTTTCACCCTCTTAATCACTCTCTCCATTCTGCACTATCTTAAACTAAATTGCTAGGCTTTCCGCCTATCTTGCCTCATGAAGTAATCCATGCCTTTGTATTAAGTTCTCTGTTCATTGAGGTCCATTGGTCCCATACCATCCCAAAAACACAGTCATTCATAAAAATCACTTTTTATATTCATTTTCACTTACTAGCCTAAGATAAATAGTTCACTGTAAGTCATCTCAGGCCTTTTCATTTATTTATTCACTGAGTGTGACTTGGAGAGAGCCCTCTCCTATTCTGGTAGGGCTAGCTACCAGACTGAGCTTGGTTTGTGGTTACCCTGAATTTTGCCTTCTTTCAGCCTAAGGTGGATTTAGGTGCTAACATAGTGGCGACCATACTGGGGATGAAATCAATCCCCTTGTTTCTTAATGATTCTAAGGTTTCGGATGATAATTTTAGGATTTGATAGGCTGAGTAAAGTTGGTTGTGTCCTTTGATTTTTCTCAATAGCACGTTGGCTTCTAGAAGATACACCAGAGCTAATCCAGATCTCGACCCTCTGCACATTTACGAAAATCCCAATTTGATTTCAATAATTCGTCATAAAAAAAGATCTATATCGCCCGTGCTCAAATCCCATTCATGACCAGACATTTTTGAGTATATTGAAGAGCTAGAGTTTGATAAAAAGTTTGAATTATCGTTGTTCAAAACCAAGTCCGAAAGAGCGGTTGACTCTACTGTCCACAATCCACAGTTTCTTGTAGACTTGGAGATGGAAAGGGCTAATCGGTCGATTGATAACTATATAGTAGCTTAGCTTCAAACTCAAATTGCTAGCCCCTTAAAAACTGTGCACACTCCTCCAACACCTTTGAGGACAAATCCACCAAGAGTGATGGCTGCCCGTTTTGCACCTCTTTTCTTGCCTCAAGTTTTAGATGATATGCCCGCTGATTACCAAAGCAAAATCCCATTTTTTGATGGCATTCCTAATGGCATTACTGCTCAGCAACATGTGGACAGAATGGAATACTTCTATGAACTTCATGAGATCGATGCGGAGAATGTGGCAATGAGACTTTTTGTACAGACATTTGTAGGTGAAGTGAGGAAATGGTGTTGAGTCCCAAACTTACGTCTTCCCTATATACCTTTTTAGCCTTTTTTTCCAGTTACCTGAACCTCCAAGCTATCAAATCATTGCATATTAGTTTAAAAAGAGCATATAAAATGGTTTCCTAACTATGTCTTGTGACTGCTGTTTGATTTAGATTTTTGCTCAGTCAGCTGCGGAATATTGTCACTTTCCGCAGCCAGAATCAGTGTCCGCAGCCTTTTTGTTGAAGTCTATGTTATAGGTGTCTACTGGAGAATCCGGCCACATGGGCAAGCTACAAATGATGTGGACATAGAACGTGTCCCCTTGGTTCAGCCGAATCACTCACAGAAGACCGTGGTCAAAGCCAGTCAAACGGTGGTCAACACTAAGAGTTTTGCGGTGGCAGGACTCTATTTTTCATCACAAGGATAATTGTGTGGCAAGATCCTAAATCTCAGGAGGTGTTCTAACACCTGGGGACTGCCCCGTGAACCAAATCTAATAGCCACCCTCCTTGGATTTATTTCTCACGACTACCATACTTCTAGATTTTCGGACATGGTCATTTACGTGTCTGTTTACCAGCGCAGATCTTAGGAATTAGTTAGGTCATTTCCTATTATAAATAAAGCATCCTCGTATGTGTAAAAACTATTTTTTTGTATGTAATCTTGATTGTTTTACGAGCCACTGTGCCGTAACTTAATCCTTATGTTATGACTGTGTTTCGATATATGAGAAGGCACTGCTTTTAAGTTCAATCCGTGATTGATTTCTGATTGGCCGAGGCTACAGAGGGCCCCTGTACACCAAGGTTTTGTAGTTACTGTACAGTTACATGTTTTCTTCATTTACGTTCTTGATGCCATAGTTGTTTGCTTGTATATATTACACTGCTCATGGTATTCATGTTGATTGATGTCCATAGTTTCTTTTATGCTTTCTAATGACTGTTAACTGATCAATGTTTTATTTCAAGTTTTGATAGATAGCCCGGGCAAGTGCACATATCTTTTTGATGACTAATGACATGATGGAATTATCTTGTCCTTCTGCTGATTTGTTTTCTTAGTTCTAATTCCAGCACTGTTTATTTCTTTCAATTTTGCTTTGTTCATTTACTTTTCTGCAACATATATAGTAGACTATTCATGTCATTTTCAGTTACCTCTTATAGCCAGAGCGAGTTGAATGGTGAGGGATTGAAGTGTGAATGTATAGTTTGATATTAGTTTATTTGTTTTTGGAAGTTAGTGATTAGATTACTCATGTCATTTTCAGTTACCTCATATAGCCAGAGCGAGTCGAATGGTGAGGGATTGAAGTGTGAATGTGTAGTGTGATCTTAGTTGCATTTCATGCAATTTAGATATCAGATTACTCAATTTGTTTATGATTGCCTCCTACAGCCAGAGCGAGTCGAATGGTGAGGGGTCAGAATATGAGTTGATGTGATATGATTTAGTGTACTTTGCTTACAATTTTTGAATTGCTTTGAGTTTAGTTTTCTTTTTATACAGAAGAAAGGATACTGGGTTTCATAGTCACTAGTTCACTGTTGGTTTAATTAGAATTTAGGTACATTTTTATTTCCTCTTAGTAGTTGATTTCATCATCGCAAGTTTGAAAATCTTTTTGAAAACTTTGAAATTTGGAAATTATTTTAAAGGTCACTATTGCCTTGAATACTTTTATCCATACTTGATTTTTAGAATTGCCATCTCACATTAGTAAATCAACAAGAAGATAAACCCAAAAACAAACCAAAAAAATCAAAACGACAAAGAAGTAAGAAAACGGTTATCTTGCATATATAGTGCACTTCACTTTAGCAGTTTATGACTCCCGGATTGACAATTTATATAGCACTTTAGGACACACTAAATTGACCAAAAATTTTGGCGTCATTGTCGGGGAAGTGAAACTAGGTAGCCAATTTCTTAAAAAAAAAAAAGCAAGAAAATTTCAAGGAAGGTAAAAATTGATGACTTTTCAAAGTATGCTCTCCTCTTGCACCTAGTGTGACTTGGAGGATCAGAAAAGAGAGTTATTGGTTCAGTAATTTCTTGAGTATGCTCTCTTCTTGCACCTAGAGTGAT
>APFE031504301.1:0-39190 GCA_000404065.3 Pinus taeda | reverse complement strand
ACATGCATGTATCAACTTATACAGCTTAGTCATTATCTCCTTTTCTCGGAAGGTTCTATTCTATAAGCACTAATAGACTAAAGGCGTGAGCCCAGCCCATAGTGACATAATTCTTGAATATTGACGGGTGCTTGTAAGGTGATGGGGCACCCATAGAGAGGTTTTTGAAGGATAAAAAGAGACTATGTAGCCACGGAGATCCTTGCAACCTAGACATCTTAGCTCTGTTAAACCCTCACATGCAGTTGAATTTCAAACAGAGGAAAAGGTGGGACGGTTACTGAGGGCAAAGCCGGAAGGGCCTAAGTTCTTAGAAGGATACCCTCAAGTAAAAGAATTGCTGAAGAAGGCTAAATGGCTCCGCTTCATACAGAAATTTAAGGGCCACAATAAGGAAGTAAAAAAAGCCTTTGCAAGGTCTTTCAACGACCAGGTGGTGGAGATTGGAGAATTGAAGTTCACGGTTACTGAAGCTTCAATTACAGCTGCTACAGACTTGCCCCAGGAAGGTGAGCGTTGGTTTAAAAACAAAAGTTTGGACGAGTAGGCATGGAGAATTATATTACGTAACCCAGGTATGGACGTTACTGTATTCACAAAATGAATTCATGTTCATGCATTAAAAGAAGAATGGGCTAGCTTTCTGTTAATAATTCAAAAGTTTATCACTTGTGAAGGCTGATTTGGGGCAATGTACATGTATCATACTAGGCTATTGATGAACTTCTTAGAGAACCAAACTCTTAATTTGTCCTATTTCTTATTGTTGAGTTTGAAAAAGATGAGCACCACAGTCCAAAAGAACATAGGGGACATAGAACCTCATTTATATCATCATGGACTCGTGAGGATTCTAATTGAAGATCAATTGAAGAAAAACAAAGATACTTGGCAACAGTTTCTAGTAAGAAACTACTTTCAAGAGCCATCTGAGGCCCCTGAAAGTAGTACACCAAAGGCACCAAGAAGGAGTAGAAGAAAAGGAAAAAGTGCCACAATCCAAGACTCCCCTATTGACAAAACTAAAGAAGTTGGTCAAGAAGAGAAGGAGGAAAGAACTAAGGACAGAAAACAGAGAAAATTGAAGGGAAAAAGGAACATACAAGATGTTTACCAATCACCAGAGCCAGCTGTAGAGGAAGACTATCAAGTGTTATCTGAGAGACTAGTGCATCTTTGAAAGCAAGCTGCCACAGCTAAGAAGAAAGAAAAAGGAAAAAAAAACATGGAAGAAGAGAGTAATAACCCACAGTACTTGAGAAGAAGCAGCAGGCTCAAAGGAAAGTGGAGGAAAACACAAGTAAAAGGACCCCACTTCATCGACTTAGGTGGGGAACACTCGAGAAAACTCCAGCTAGCCGTAGTCCACCTCATCCTCTGCCAAATATTGGAACCAGTCCTCCAGATGTTGATGTAAGCCCTTCTTAGCCATAATTAGAAGACAATCCTCCTCCTCAACAAGACTTTGAAGCCAGCCCAAGGAAAACACCCGAAATAGATCCAAGACAGCAAGAGGTATATGATTACCTCGAATCCTTAGAGAAGACAGCTACAGCCCCGAGCACATCATCCACTCTGCCTCACATAACACAAGATGCACAAGTTCAATCCTTGAAACAAGAAGTGTTTGAACTAGAGGTTTTAAACAGGCACATTAAACAAGAAAATGAGGCATTAAAAGAGCAAAGAAAAGTGGACAAAATCATTCATGATAATACTATGCTACATATGGGACTATGGCAGAAAAAGAACAAGAAATTAAAGAAAAAGTGCAGAAAGTTGAGCAGGGAATTAATCAATCTCAAGTTTAGATGTTTGATAAGGAAACCCAGGAAAGAAGAAAAGAGGACTGGATGTACTAGCAGAGGCTTCAGAATACATAGATTAAAGGGGGATGACTAAAATTTTGAGTCCCAAACTTACATCTTCCCTATATACCTTTTTAGCCTTTTTTTCTAGTTACCTGAACCTCCAAGCTATCAAATCATTGCATATTAGTTTAAAAAGAGCATATAAAATGGTTTCCTAACTATGTCTTGTGACTGCTGTTTGATTTAGATTTTCGCTCAGTCAACTGCGGAATCTTGTCACTTTCCACAGCCAAAATCAATTTCCGCAGCCTTTTTGTTGAAGTTTATGTTACAAGTGTCTACTGGAGAATCCGACCACATGGGCAAGCTACAAATGATGTGGACATGGAACATGTCCCCTTGGTTCAGCCGAATCACTCACAGAAGACCGTGGTCAAAGCTAGTCAAATGGTGGTCAACACTAAGAGTTTTGCGGTGGCAGGACTCTGTTTTTCATCACAAGGAGAATTGCGTGGCAAGATCCTAAATCTCAGGAGGTGTGCTAACACCTGGGGACTGCCCCGTGAACCAAATCTAACAGCCACCCTCCTTGGATTTATTTCTCACGGCTACCATACTGCTAGATTTTTGGACATGGTCATTTATGTGTCTGTTTATCAGCGCAGATCTTAGGAATTAGTTATGTCATTTCCTATTATAAATAAAGCATCATCGTATGCGTAAAAACTAGTTTTTTGTATGTAATCTTGACTATTTTACGAGCCACTGTGCCGTAACTTAATCCTTATGTTATGACTGTATTTCAATATATGAGAAGACACTGCTTTTAAGTTCAATCCGTGATTGATTTCTGATTGGCCGAGGTTGCAGAGGGCCCCTGTACACCAAGGTTCTGTAGTTACTGTACAATTACATGCTTTCTTCATTTACATTCTTGATGCCATAGTTGTTTGCTTGTATACATTACATTGCTCATGGTATTCATGTTGATTGTTGTCCATAGTTTCTTTTATGCTTTCTAATGACTGTTAACTGATCAATGTTTTATTTCAGGTTCTGATAGATAGCCCGGGCAAGTGCACATTGATTTTTGATGACTAATGACATGATGGAATTATCTTGTCCTTCTGCTGATTTGTTTTCTTAGTTCTAATTCCAGCATTGTTTATTTCTTTCATTTTTGCTTTGTTCATTTACTTTTCTACAAGATAGATATTAGACTATTCATGTCATTTTCAGTTACCTCCTATAGCCAGAGCGAGTCGAATGGTGAGGGATTGAAGTGTGAATGTATAGTTTGATATTAGTTTATTTGTTTTTGCAAGTTAGTGTTTAGATTACTCATGTCATTTTCAGTTACCTCCTATAGCCAGAGTGAGTTGAATGGTGAGTGATTGAAGTGTGAATGTGTAGTGTGATTTTAGTTTCATTTCATGCAATTTAGATATTAGATTACTCAATTTGTTTATGGTTGCCTCCTATAGCCAGAGCGAGTCGAATGGTGAGGGGTCATAATATGAGTTGATGTGATATGATTTAGTGTACTTTGCTTACAGTTTTTGAATTGCTTTGAGTTCAATTTTCTTTTTATACAGCAGCAAGGATATTGGGTTTCATAGTCACTAGTTCACTATTGGTTTAATTAGAATTTAGGTACATTTTTATTTCCTCTTAGTAGTTGATTTCATCATTGCAAGTTTGAAAACCTTTTTGAAAACTTTGAAGTTTGGAAATTATTTTAAAGGTCACTATTGCCTTGAATACTTTTATCCATACTTGATTTTTAGAATTTCCATCTCACATTAGTAAATCAACAAAAAGATAAACCCAAAAACAAACCAAAAAAATCAAAACGACAAAGAAGTAAGAAAACGGTTATCTTGCATATATAGTGCACTTCAATTCAGCAGTTTACGACTCTCGGATTGAAAATTTATATAGCAATTTAGGACACACTAAATTGACCAAACAAATGGTTAAGAGGTTTTTCGGCTGCACGTATCGCTACCTTGGCTAACCTACAAAGACAAATTTTAAACCGCTAGGAAGTGAAAAAGAATCCTCTTCAAATTCTGGCTGAGTATGAGCAAATCAAAAGAAACGCTGGTGAGTCGGTCCAAGATTATTGCACTAGATTCAATACAGTTTATAATGAAATTCCAGATAATCTAAGGCCACGTGTGGGACTAGCCATGTTGAAGTTCTCGGATGGTTTTGATGCTGACATGGCTTATCAATTGAGAGAAAGAGAACCGGCCACAATGGAAGACATGCAGAAGATAGCGGTCAGCGTTGAAGCAAATCTGCTAACCAAGAGAGCTAGAACAAAAGCAGAGAAGAAGGTCACTGCAAAGGAAGAATCTTCCTCGGTAGATCAGCTACTTCATAAGGTAGAGCAGATGCTTGAAAGAGTGAAACTTGACAAACCAGAGCCACAAGTTAGAAATCCTAACTTTCGTGGGCAGCAACAACCACAGTATAGAATAAGACAGAGAGATTAGCGAGCTCAAGAGCCGATTGCACAACCGCCAGTACAGACACCTTTGTAGCAAAACTTTGTGCATGGACTGGAATCAGATGAGGACGAGAATGTAATAGGTGAAGAAAATCACCTCTTTACTCCTAATGATTTGCCTACTTATCTCACTGAAGAGGAGGAGTATGCAAAGAATTCAACTGCACACAAAGATGTAGATTTCATTCTAGCAAGCGACACCATCTTGGAGGAGGAATCAGATGAATACCAAAGAGGCTACATGAATGCTTTGTCTGCCCAACAGTAGCAATAATCACTTAGAAACAAAGATGTGCCGGTCAGACCCATTCAGAAAAAGAAGGATGTTGAAGCGTCAAAGAATTATTCAACAACCACACAAAGGAAAGGAAAGGAGGCGGTTGATCCGAGGAGCATCAAATCACCATCAGCAGAACAATCACATTAGCAAGTTGCATCGAAAGAAAAGGAAAGAAATAAATCCCAGTCAAAGAGGTAGAAAAGATTCCCGCTTTCAATTTAGAGAATGAGATTTCTAAATTGAAGATATCCATCCCCTTGACTGAAATATTGAATAACAGCAGTTATAAAGGACAAGTGTCTAAAATGTTGAATTTGGACCCAATGTCCGACATGGTTAATGTCAAAGATGATCAATCTGAAATGATTTTTGGGCCAGCATCAAATGGTGAGGCTCTTGATAGTGATGTGCCACCTTTTTACATCAGTTTAAGGTTGCATGATTTTGTGTTACATAACGCCATGTTTGATTCTGGAGCTTCTCACAATCTCATGCCCAAGGCAATCATGGATAATCTTGGTTTGGACATCACCCAGCAATATCATGATCTCTATTCGTTTGATTCCAGTAAAGTAAGATGTATAGGTCTCATCAAAGACTTGGTTGTGAGTTTGGATTAGCTCCCAATGAAGAATGTTTTGATGGATGTTGTGGTAGCAGACATTCCTCCAAGGTTTGGCATGCTTCTTTCCAGGTCTTGGGTAGCAAAACTGAAATGGTCACTACAGCTAGATTTCTCCTATGCAACGGTTCCAGTGTTTGGACAAATGAGGAAATTGTATCGGGAACAAAAAATGAAGTACATGATCACAAGCAAGGAGAAACCAATAAGTCATCCAATTAACTATGTACATACAAATTTAGAGTCTTTTGTTTTGTATTCAGATAGTTTAAATGATATAGAAAGTCAGTTGGTAGAAGCAGATGATATTCCGGAAATAATACAAAATTTCAAAGAAGTTTTGAAGAAAGAAGAACAAGAACAGCAGAACACCGTTGGGAAATCAGCTGAAAGCAATGGACAACAAGCAGACAAGGCACAACAAAAAGATTTCCAGCACCTGCAAGAGGATGAAGAAGGTTTGTGGACCATGGATTTCGATGGAGCAGTGGGAAATGATGGAGCTGGAATTGGAATTTGGGTACGCAGTCCTTTCTCCGCCCCAAACCAAGTCCCTAGTAACGTGCGGGTATGCTCTTGCAAGTTGGCTTTTGAGTGTTCAAATAATGAAGCTGAGTACGAAGCTCTGATTGCTGGCCTAAAGATTCTAAGAAATCTGAATTGTAAAAGGATTTCAGTATATGGCGACTCCGAATTCGTTATCAAGCAGGTCAGAGGTGAATATCAAGCAAAGCATCCTAGGATGCGAGCTTACCATAATGCAGTCTTAGACATTTTAAAATTATTTTCAGAATACACCTTGACATGTGTGCCTCGTATACAAAATAGTATTGCTGATGCTCTTGCCAAGGCAACAAGTAGCTTGAAGATACCAATGAACTCTAGCAACAAATTCGAAATTCATGTCAAGCATCGTCCAACCATTCCAGACAATCAGAGATATTGGCAAGTGTTCCAAGATGACGAGGAGATTGATGATTTTCTGCAAAACAAAGGCAAGTTCAAAGAGACCTCAATTGATGAAGAAAATGACTATGGTAAAGGTAATGGTATAGATGAGGTGTAGATTAATGAAATGGACGTATTGCAACTGAAGAACAACGTTATTCCCAAAGGCTTGATAACTCTAGAAGAACTCTTTGATCAAGATGATGTAGCCCGCAAGCCAACATTGCACCCAACAGAGAAGGGTGTGGAAGAGGTCAATATCGGGACAACTGCAAATCCTAAATTGGTAAAATTGTCCAAAGCATTTTCGCCAAAGATCAAGGAAAAATATATCAGTTTGATGTCTTCATTTGCAGATGTGTTTGCCTGGGACTATTCCGACTTAAACACATATGATACTAATATAATTCAGCACACTATACCCATCAAGCCCAATCAAAAACCATTCAGACAGAAGTTGAGAAGGCTAAATCCAAAGTTTCTGCCATCTATTGAAAAGGAAATCAACAGGTTGTACAAATCAGGGATCATTGTGCCAATCAGATTCTCAGATTGGATCTCTAACTTGGTTCCCGTAAGGAAGAAGAGAGGTGAGATTTGCTTATGCATTGATTTTAGAAATCTCAACAAAGTTTCATTGAAGGACAACTACCCACTGCCCAAAATGGACCATATACTTCAGCGAGTAGTGGGAGCATCTCGTATGTCACTGCTTGATGGTTATTCCAGATATAACCAAGTTTCTGTCCATGAGGATGACCGAGACAAGATAGCGTTCACCACTCCATGGGGAACCTTTCATTACGCTAAAATGCCTTTCGGTTTGAAAAATGCGGGTGCCACATTTCAGCGGGCAATGGACTTGGCTTTTACAAATGAGAAGGATGTCTTTTTGGTGGTGTATTTGGATGATTTGACAGTGTTTTCCAGATCTGATGAAGAGCACATGCACCATCTTAAAACAGTCTTCCTAAAGTGCAGAAAATATGGCTTGTCGCTGAATCCAAAGAAGAGTTTGTTCGCTATGGAAGAAGGCAAACTACTTGGGAACATTATCTCAAAAGATGGCATCCATTTGACCTAGCACATGTGCAAGCAATTCAACAAATCGATCTGCCTCAGAATAAAAAAGACATACAATCGTTCAATGGTAAGATGAATTTCCTACGCCTCTTTGTACCCAATCTTGCTGAGCATCTAAGAGAGATGACAAACATGCTTAAGAAAGACAACCAAGTGAAATGGACGAAGGAGGCTGTAAAATCTTTCAATTTGGTCAAATTGGCTCTTTCCTCAGCTCCAGTTCTAGTAAGCCTGGACTACACTCAAGATTTCATATTGTTTTCATTTGCTTTGGAGCATACTATGGTAGCGGTGTTATTGCAGAAGAGAGATGATCATGAAAGACCCATTGCATTTTTCAGCAAAGCTATAAGAGATGCAGCCTTAAAGTACAACATCATTGAGAAGCAAGCCCTTGCACTTGTGAAGTCATTTAAAGATTTCCGGGTGTATATTATACATTCTCACATTTTGGCCTATGTTCCTAACGCTACTGTAAAAGATGTTTTAGTGCAAACCGATCTGGAAGGAAGAAGAGGCAAGTGGATTGCAGCCTTGCTGGAATATGATGTGGAAATAAAGCCCACAAAGCTAGTGAAAGGACAGGGATTGGCGAAGCTAATGGCTGAATCAAACTTGCATGCCTTGGACATAAATCTGATCGCTTCTTTGTCCGATGAGAATGAGGAAGAATCGTTCATTCAGGTATCTAAAATGTTTGCTCTTTCTCCATGGTATTCAGATATCATATATGTGCTCAAAAATTTGTCACCACCGCCCGGCATGACTAGAAACAAAGCGAGAACACTCAAGTTGAAGGCTGCCAAGTTTGCATTCTTAATTCGGCACTGTATTGGAAAGATCCCGGTGGCGTCTTGTTAAATTGTTTGGTGGAAAAGGAAGCAAAGCAAGTCATGGAGGACTGCCACCAAGGAGACTATGGTGGTCACCTTTTTTGGAAGTCAACATCAAACAAAATTTTGAGAGCAGGGTACTATTGGCCGACATTGTTTGCTGATGTATATAAGATGGTCAAGCACTGTCATAAGTGTCAGATTTTCGAAGGAAAGTGGAAGTTACAACCTCTACCACTCAAGCCCATAGAGGTGAGTGCCCCTTTCCAGCAATGGGGATTGGATTTCATTGGCGAAATTCATCCCGCCTCTTCCGGACAGCATAGATGGATCCTCACAGCCACATATTATTTCACGAAATGGATTGAGGCAATTCCCACCAGACAAGCTACAGATGCAGTAATCATTTCATTCCTTGAAAATAACATCTTGTCTCGCTTTGGTTGCCTGAATAAGCTAATTACTGATAACGCAGTAGCTTTCAAATAAAAAAGGATGGTAGAGTTTTGTCATAAATATCACATCATTTTGGGTCACTCAACTGCCTATCATCCGCAAGGCAATGGATTGGCAGAATCTTCGAACAAATCATTGGTCAACATAATCAAGAAGCTGCTGGAAATAAATAAGAAGAGCTGGCATAAGAGGTTGGTCAATGCACTATGGGTAGATCGGGTCAGTCAGAAGAAATCCATAGGTACATCACCATTTGAGCTTGTTTATGGAGTTGATACAGTGTTTCCTTCCTCTCTTGCTGCCCTGGTTGTCAAACTTCTTCAGGAGTCCAGTAGTGAAGAAGATCCCATGCAGAGAAGGTTGAATCCAGAGAAGAAGTTTTCAAGAACACATCCAAATTGCAAGAGAAAATCAAGAAAATTTATTACAAAAAGGCAAAGGTGGATAAATTTCAGGTGGATGATGTGGTGCTAAAGTGGTATGCAAGGAATGAGTAGAAAGGCAAGCATGGTAAGTTCGAGAACCTATGGAAAGGTCCTTTCAAGATTGCAGCATATCGGGGGTAGAATGCCTTTCTTTTGAAGGAAATGAACGGAGAAGATTGTCCAGGAGGGCCGATCAATGGTCGGCTACTCAAGCGGTACCATTTCTAAGTTGTTAATGCTGCTTCCACTGTCACTGTAAATACCATTTTATTTCAGTTTAGTTAGAGTTGGTTAAGTTAGCCTTTAAGTCATTTCAATGTCAAGTTTGAGTTAGTTTTTCGGTCATTTCTGTTTCATAAATGAGTCAGAGTCCTGTATTATTTATCGAAATGATGACTCCATAGCCCAATGGATGAAGGCACTGTTTAGCTCTTCCAGATATCTATTGTTCTTGGCACCTCCAGGAGCTACCATCCGCCATTGGAGCCAATGTTAGAGTCGGTCTGGTCAGTCCTCCGTCAGAGATCAAAACTCTTTATGCATTTCATGTTTATGTGTCCCACTCCATTCACCCAGATGCATTCTGCTAGGGGCATGCCATAATCTGACAGAGAAAGTCATGCTAGTCATTCCCCCTCATGTGTGGCCCCTGCTGGCTCAGGTCTTTGGTCAATAATCATCAAAGTCCATGACAGTCAAGGTCTAGTCCTTTAAAGGACAACAATCATTTTCGATGTCTAGGTCTAGGGATTCATCAATTTGGTATTTGAACATGTCCAGTAAAGCCATGCAGGCTAGAGTGAGGTCCTTACACAGTTATGATTCAAGGAGCTTCATCGTCATGTGGATAGACTTCGACTCTTCTTCAAAACTCTGTTTTGAAGAAAAGTCAAACAGTGTCATTTATGACAAAATTTTCAAAAACGTCGTCAGTTGATTTCCTCAGATGTAGTCATGGTTTCCACGGAAAAATGTCCTGCCTTGCAATCCCTGCAAAGAGTGTCGAAAATTTCATCATTTGAGCTAAAATTTCAAAGGGAAAGTGAAAATCAGTGTGTTTTAAAGTCAGTGAAAAAGTGCCAAACACAACATTAGAAAAATGGGTTTTCAAGGAAGCAAAAATTAAACCCATCTCTTCCAAGGCTATATATACAAGTTTTCATCAAAACCAAAGGCATTGTGCTAATCCAAGCCTTGGAGAAACGTTGCAAAGGTGTGAGTGTGAAATTGTGAGTGTTTGAGGGAGTTGGAGGCGGTTTCAAACAACGTGGCGCATATACCCAGGAGTGTGGCACACATAGAGGGCACGGTGCACATAGAGCCTGCCCGCAGTTCAAATTTTCTAAGGGCGGGCGCACACCCAGGGCGCGGCGCACTGGGCATTGCCCGCAGCGCACACAGAAAAAGGGCCGAAACAAGTGCCCAATCACTTCCAAATTTTGGTGAAGCCTATCAAATTGAGAGGTAGGCCTTATAACATCACTTGCTCATCAAATTTTGTCAATGATATGGTGTTTATAGAGATGTTTGAATGCCACCAAATGCATAAAATCAACCATGAGAAATCAGCAAGAACCATGATGGCTAGGGTTGTTAAAATGTGTTGTTAGTGCCAAGGTTTCATTCCACCCATCATTTTCCCCTCACCTATCATTTTTCCCATCCTCCCTCTCTCATTTTTCTTAAAATCCCTGCCCTAAACTACTATCAAACCCTCTCCCCTATCCCTCCACTATTTGGTCAACATGACACCCCAAACCCTACCCTCTTAAAAACCCCAAACTCCTCCCATATCCCTAACAAATTTCTCCCTATGACCCCTATTCCCATTACATCACTCCCTTCCTAATACTCCATGTTTCATTGTTCCCCTTGGTAATAGATATTACAAAGGCACCCAGCCTCACACCATCATCAAAGGGCAGCCTAATCACAGTCCATACTACAATCATGACATCGCAACATTCGTCAGAGTATGAGTTGGAAACACAAAGTGACTCTTCCTCAGAAGAGCAGGCTCCCAGGAGGCATCAAAAGAGTGGAAAACATGTCAGGGATGAGCCCACTGCCCTCACTGAATTACAAGCATGCCCTCTTGGCATGTCATGTTTCCAGCACCTAACATGTTTTGAATTTTTTCAAAGGGTGGCAAATGTTAGAGTTCATCATGAGTTGGCCCATCTCTTTGTGCTTCATCTACATGGAGGTCAGTCTATCTTGGCCGGGGTCACTTTCAAATTGACACCCGAAGCTATATTAGTGGCAACAGGTATACCAAATGTTGGAGAACAGTGGCATAAGAAGAAGAAGGTGGATAGGCAACACTATGAGCCTTACATCAAGGCCAGATTCTTGAGTTAGCTCACAAGAGTCTTTCCCTTCAGATACTTGAAAGATGAGTATGCTCCACTCATGAGATTGATCATGAAATACTTCAGCTATGAGGGGAGGTTCTCTCGACTATATGCTTATCATATCCGGTTGCTCATGCACTTCACCAGGGTGAGGATGATGAACATCCCGTTTTTCATATGCAGGAACATAGAGAGGATGAACACCTTCATGCTGCATAAGACCTCTCAGCAGCAGCTGAACAGTGTGTATCACTTTGCTCTTATCCGGATTTTGGTAGATCATCAGTTGGGATTGCAAGGCATTGCTTGGGAGGACTTCATCTCCTGTGACTTCTTCAGCACATCACAGATACTATTAGAGCCACAACAGGAGATGGGTGGTCCTTCTCATCAGCATGAGCACCATGAGACCACCACCATGCCAATTTTTGTTACATATCAGAGAGGTAGTAGGCACTTGTTTGCAGCAGCAAAGCGAGTGTTATCTCCACCCATGGTGGAAGGGGCCTTGCTTCCAGCATCAGCAATACAGGTATTAGACAAGAGCAAGAAGCCCGTGCATGATGAGGGGCCATCAGGTGTACAGGAGACCGATGTCATCCTCATTCAAGATGATGAGGTAGAGGTAGAAAATGCCAAACTTAGGATGACCATTCAGGAGTAGGACACAGAGATCCAAGACTTGATACTCAATGTGGAGAGGGCCCGATGGATCATCAAGTATTTGGAGCAGAGGAACAAGCAGCTTGAGGACTAGCAGGCAATCATGGAGCTGCAAAGCATCCGTGAGAACCGACATGCTGCCCAGCAGAGGAGGATCGAGCTCACTACCTTGGAGCAATAGATCAACAACGACCGTCAGTCTTAGTTAGAGTGGGTCAATCTACACCTAGAGAGACTATTGGAGAAGGCCAATAGAGACAAAACCATATTGAGGGGGATGGCTTGTCATTACAGGGCACAGAACATGAGTGCAAAGGCCCGAATAAGGAGCTTGAAGGCCAAATTGAGCAGAGTAACAAAAGAGGAAAAATAGTAATATTGGCTTCAAACCTTGGCTGAATCTTTTGTGGCCAAACATGGTGCCTCTTAGAGAACCTCCAGCCCAAATTTCAAGAAATTTGGGACAATTTTGGTCAAGTGGGAATTTTTTGGCACAAACACAGGTTTTTTCTCTATATGCGCCGCTCCATCGACGCGACGCGTAGGACTGGGAGCTCCAAATGAGAAATGGTTTGCATTTTTGGATTCAACATGCAAAATCACGACTTTTGGCACTCGGGAAAGAAAGTTGGACATGATTTGAGTCTCTAGGAGGTCAAAAACACCCAAAAAATGGCCTCACTGCCCCTATTTTGACACACAGGAATCAGTCTTGGGAGAATGAAGATTTGGAGGGGCAAATGAGCTCCAAATTCAAAAATTCCACTTGAGTTGGAAAGTAGACAGGACAAGCTTTCCAACAAGCACACTTGGGCACATTTTGGACTCCTACAAGTGCCTTAAAACTGGCTTCAAAGTGGCGCAGCACATATAGAAAAGGGCGCGACGCATATAGGAAAAAAGGCCCAATTTGCCTCTGTTTCGCGAAATTTCGCTTCGCGACTTTTCAAAAGTGGGCCCTCTCATCTACACTTCACTTTTTCGGCACCAAAGGCAGAATTTAAAGTATGTTCACTCCATATGGTCATCTATCCAAGTGACAAAGGAAGGCAAAGGGTCACCCAAGCCATTTGTCATGTTTGTGGCACTGCACCTATAGCTGATGTTTGGCTCTCCACCTTCATTTTGTAATGATTCGAATAACTCCCCAACCCTTGGGCATTCTATCTCTTCATGGCACATTCTATATATTGTATGCAAACTATTTGCAAAGGGTTGGTTGGCTTGTAACTTCTGGGAGACTGTGGGGGAAAGAAACTCTGTTTCTGCATTATATATTTTTTACAGAGGATTAATGAAAGGAAATGGCTCTGTTTCATGAGATTCATGTGGTTGTGAGTGTATAAAATGTGTCTCTTATGTTTCATATGTATCTTGTTATGTTTCTTTCATTTCTATTCTGTTCCAGTGAAGTTTTCTAAGTTAGCTAAGGTAGAATTATTTATGCTCCCTGCCTGTGGGAAAATTTCATGTTCAGTGTTCATTCTTCTGTTGAAAAGGATTCATGTTGTCCATGCCCTTTTCACCCTCTTAATAAATCTTTCCATTCCGCACTATCTTAAACTAAATTGCTAGGCTTTCCACCTATCTTGCCTCACGAAGTAATCCGTGCCTTTGTATTAAGTTCTCTGTTCATTGAAGTCCATTAGTCCCATACCATCCCAGAAACACAGTCATTCATAAAAATCACTTCTTATATTCATTTTCACTTACTAGCCTAAGATAAATAGTTCACTGTAAGTCATCTCAGACCTTTTCGTTTATTTATTCACTGAGTGTGACTCTGAGAGAGCCCTCTCCTGTTCTGGTAGGGCTAGCTACCAGAGTGAGCTTGGTTTGTGGTTACCCTGAATTTTGCCTTCTTTCAGCCTAAGGCGGATTTAGGTGCTAACATAAGCAATATTGTTCTCTGTGACAGGAATGTTGTATTGTTCATTCTAACTCTGTAACGCATTGTTGTTCCTTTAGTCATTAATATAATATTGCTGATCTTTATGGAATGTTATCTCTGTTCAATTACAAAGTAACCGTGCTGTCACATTTGTAAGTTGGTATTGCTATATTCATCTATGGTTTACATTTAATTACGATTGTTGTTCAACTGACATTGCTGTTCCATTACGAATTACAATCGTTATTCCTAATAACTAAGATTGATATTGGTGGCATAGAAATCAAATTACTGCTTTTCTCAAGGCATTCCGTGTGTGTTATTTATTTTGGTTTATCGTGCATTTATATTTGGCTCTAAGTACTATTCTATATTTCATTGCTAATCAGTTGCCATTCTATTTCTGTGTGTTGTCCGATTTATTCTTAGAGTAAAGATTGTTACTTGATTTTTGTAGGATACAATTGCTACACTTATCTCTGAAGATTAAGGTGTTGTTGTTTATAAGAATTAGTTGCTGTTGCATTTCCTAGTTGCTGTTCCATTTCCTGGTTATTTGCATTATCATTGCTTTAGTGTGCAGAACTATTTGAAACTGTAGTGGGCATTGATATTTGTTGTCTAGTCCCCAGATTGATGATTTGTTCCCTGATTATCTTTAGTTACATTAGTTTACAGAGGGATGAGTGACTGTTACTGGACCCTTGACTGATAAATTGTTTAGCTTTCTGAATGCATGATTTCAACGTTAAAGTACTTTGTTGTAAGTAGATCTTGTTTTAAGCATCTGTTTACTGTTGTATTTTGAGCACTATACTACTAGCATTACTCTTACAAATGACAACCTCAAATTGAGACAGTCTTTGAAATAACGAAACATTCCTGGATTGATAAGTTAATGTGAGGTAATTAGAGGTGAAAAAGACCCTTCTTATGACTTGACATTTTGGCGCCATTGCTGGGGAAAGACTGTAGCCATTTGTCTCTTTTCAAAGTAGTGTAAGAGCATGCTAGGAAAGAATTGGGTTTTAAAAACGGAAGGTAAGAACCTGCGTGTGGAGTATGTAATAGCCCTACTCCCCTACCTGCTTTCCTGCAGATTTGTTGCTGTTTTGTTTGGGTAGAACTTAGTAGTTGATTTGTGTGCATGATTAAGCAGAAAAAGATAGAAAGGAATCCCAACCCTCTACCCAAGCCTGATAAAGCTAAGGGGCCAGTGACCCTTGGCCGATCGACCTTTATAGATGAAATCCTTAAGAAAGCAGAATCTCAGCCTTCAGTAGGACCTAGAAAAGTTACTTCTAGACAGCCTACTAATTCCCTTCAGGTCACACAATCACCATCTGTAGCCTTTGCTGAGGTGCATAGTCAAACCAAAGAGCAAGATTTTCATGAAATTGAAAATTCTAGCCCAGAACCTTCGCAAGAAGGGAATCTTAGCAACCTCTGTGAAGGAAGAGGAGAGATAGGAGAAATTGAAGAACCAAGATCTCCTCTTGGGGTAATTCAACCATTAAGTAGTCCAGATAAGGGAAGTGTTGCAAAAATTATTTATAGCGAAGTGAAGAACCTGAATCCCCCCAGAAATTAGGTACTCTCATTATCCCAGATAAATGAAGTGATGTCAAGACCATTCCTGTTAAAGCCATTTCCTCTCGACAACCTAGGAATACCCTCCT
Source organism: Pinus taeda (assembly GCA_000404065.3). NCBI lineage: Eukaryota > Viridiplantae > Streptophyta > Pinopsida > Pinales > Pinaceae > Pinus > Pinus taeda. The sequence goes on along the minus strand of APFE031504301.1, from coordinate 23,630 downwards.
AGATATCCCAGAAGGTTATTGGCATATATTTGACCAAATGGCCCAAAACCAGCCAAACACCCAAACCTCTACATTGCAATACCCCATTGTGGATACTGCAGCTAATGCACCTATGAAAGCAATTCCTCTTCAGCATATCCCCACATTCCATGGCCTTACATCAGAGGATCCGGATGCATTCCTGTTTGAATTTGACGTGCTGTGTAGAGGATATGACTACACCACTAATCCCCAGAAACTGAAATTATTTCCCTCTACATTAAAGGCGCTGCTTTAAGATGGTTTATGGGATTGGGTGGTGGTGTTATAAATAACTGGGATCAAATGAAGGAGTCTTTTTTAAAAAAATATCAGGATTATTGTAGGTCTAGAGAGTTAAAAGATGAAATATTTCAGATGGTAGCTAGACCAAATGAAACATTAGAGGAGTATGTTGAACGTTTCTAGTATAATCTTCAAAGATCTCCATATGCATCATTACCCTTACCTGATAATGTATTAAAACAATGTTAATTAGGGGAATGAAGGAGCAGTGGATTGAAACATTAAATATTATGGGAAAAGGATATATTTATCAGGAAAAGTTTGCTAACATTATCAATCTATGTATCAGGAGTTCGAGAGGCAGCACAAGACTAAAACCAGCAGAACTGATCGGTTTGCAAGAGATAATAGAATTTCCGCAGAAGGAGTAACTCGTGTAGAAATTGGAAATTTGTTAGAAAATTTTAAAACTGATATACTGGGGACACTGAAAACACAACTTGATATTATGCAGGCCAAACAAAAGCAAGCAGAGGCAGAATCGAATCTGGCAATCTTCTGTCCCAGATGCAGAAAGAAACACAACCATAAGGAGTGTCCATTAGATGCAGTCTATGTTTGCGCCATTTGTACAAAATACCACTCTATAGAGAGTTGTCCCTCACTTCCTAGATTGAAAGTGATATATAAAGAAGTGAAAGAAGATCCAGAATCAGTGTATCCACTCAATCAGCGCCGTCAATGGCAACCACGACAATCAGGTATGTTTTCAGATCCAGCTTCTTCTTTTCATCCTCCACAATATCATGCTCAACAATTTAATACAATGTGGCAAAATCAACCTCCCTTCCCGAATTGGTCACAACAATCATTCCCTTCATCATCTCCATGGCCGAATCAACCAAGCCAATCCAATTGGCCAAATTCTTCCTATACCCCACCATATTGGCAAAATAATGTATATCCGGCACAATGGACCCCTCCTACTTCACAGAGTCAAGCCTAGCAGACAAACTAGCAAAGACCGATGAATCAACTAGTAGGAACCATCCCAGTCCCTCAACCTACACTGCCAGCCTTACAAAAAAACCCCCAGCCTAACTTAAGACCGCAACTCCTAGCCCAACCCAACCCTAATATGAATAATAGACCAATCCAATCTATTCAAATAATTGAAACATCAGAAATAGGAACTGATCTAAGGGAGTGTAACGACCTTCAATTAAGATATGGGCGTATCATCGAAACAAAGGGAGATAAAACATCTCAAAATGAAAATCAATTACCTATAGAACAACCGCCACAAGAAGAGGATGTGACCAAACAACAAATTCATAATCAAGCAACCACATCCTCTCGCACATTCCTAGAATGATTAATTATACCTCGACCTATACAATATCCTGATTTTGACATTCTGGGAGAACTAAAAAACCTGTACATAAAAATCCCATTCCTCCAAGCCATTCAAGACATCTCGATATATGCAAAGACTATCAAAGAATTATGTATAAAGAAACCAAGGAGGAAAATAACAAATAATCCAAGAGTCCAAGTAGTTGGCACTCTATCCGACTTATTATCAGGAAAAGAAACACCCGTTAAATATGGATACCTAGGAAATCCAATAGTAACTGTACAAGTCTATGGTCAAACCTTCTCAAATGCCTTAGTAGATCTAGGAGCTGCAATTAATATCTTAACAACTACCACTTGCCACAAACTGGGCATTACATCAGTAGAACTGACCTCTACTTTATTAGAATTAGTTGACCGATCTGTGGTTAGGCTAGAGGGCACACTACATGATGTCATGGTATTCGTTGACTCCTAGGAGTATCTAGACGATTTTATGATAATAAACCCCAAAAACCGACTTGATGGACATCCATTGATTTTAGGCAGAACTTGGCTTGCAACTGTCGATGCTTATATTGGTTGCCAACAAGGCAATATGACCATAACTAGAGGGGAAAATATCAAGAACCTAGCTTTATACCCTCCAACACAGCTAAGTGTCACAATAATAAAAACTAACAAGCATCCTGTATCATACCTCACCAAAAATATTAGATCTCCATTAACTATAAAAGAGGCCCTTGATTTCAAAGACCAAATAGAAGATGATGCCATTAACAATTTTATTAGCCAAACTAAACCCAGATCCCACATACAATATCACATGATAGAAGCAACATTTGATAATGAATTAGAAGAGGATCCTCTTAAAGATAGACATGAGAAAACAATACCCACTACTTTTGTTTCAAATAGAAAAATTGTAGAAATTGAGTCAGGAAAGACTTTAAACATTAATGCCAACCTGACTTCCGAACAACAAGAGAAGCTCATCCAACTATTGAGGAAATATAAAGAAGCATTTGTATGGGACTACCCTGATATGAAAGGAATTGATCCTCAGTTATGTACACACCACATTTACATAGAAAAAGATGTGAGACCTGTTCGCCAACTGCAAAGGAGTCTCAATCCTCATCTAAAAGACGTTGTAAAAGTTGAACTTCAAAAAATTTTAGATGTCAACTTTATCTACCCTATCTTCGATAGTAAATGGGTCTCTCCACTTGTTGTAGTACCAAAGAAGAATGGAAAGTGGAGGATTTTGTGTAGATTATAGAGAGCTAAATAAAGCAACACAAAAGGACCACTTTCCCCTTCCATTCATTGACCAAGCATTAGACACTTTGGCAGGAAAGAATTTCTTTTCTTTCTTAGATTGTTTCAGTGGATACAATTAGATTCATATTGCCCTTGAAGACCAAGACAAAACCACTTTTACTTGTCCTTGGGGAACATTTTCCTACAGAGTTCTACCTTTTGGCTTATGCAATGCTCCTGCCACATTTCAAAGGGCTATCCTCAGTATCTTTTCAGACTCAATAAATGAAGGGCTCGAAGTATACATGGATGAATTTACACCATACGAAGATGATTTTGACCCAGCATTAGACACACTGGAAAACGTCCTGCAACGCTGCATTTCCACTAGGCTTTGTTTGAGCCATGAAAAATGTTATATGATGATGAATGAAGGACTTATTCGCCATTATATCTCAGCAACTGGCATACAGGTAGACCCAACCAAAATTCAAATAATTTTGCTAATTCCTACTCCTACCACTCAAACAGAGGTACGCAGTTTTCTTGGATTTTCTGTTTATTATAGAAGGTTTATAGAACATTTTTCACATATTGCTACACCTCTATATGCACTGACAGGTAATGTTGACTTTCTGTGGACAGAAAAATACGACCATGCTTTTCAGGATCTGAAGAAGCTTGTGTCCATAGCCCTAGTCCTTCATGGACCAAATTGGGACTTGCCATTTCAAATTTCATCAGATGCCTCAAATACAGCAATTGGAGCAGTCCTTGGGCAAGAAGAAGATAAAAAACCATATGCAATTTATTATATTAGCAAGAATTTATCTCCTGCTGAATTAAATTATACTGTTACTGAAAAATAATTTCTAGCTGTAATACATGCTGTCAATAAGTTCGAGCATAACATTACTGGATATCTAGTTATCTTGTACATAGATCACTCTGCCATAAAATATGTAGCAAATAAACCAATCACAAATGGTAGAATAACTAGATGGCTGATTTTTTTGTAGGAATTTGATATTACAATCAAGGACCGATCTGGAAAAGAAAATCCTGTAGCTGACTTTCTCTCGCGAATGCCAAAACCAGTGGACACAGCAGCAGTTGAAGATCAATTTCCAGATGAGCATTTGTTTGTTGTCACTGTTAAAACACCCTGGTATGCTGATGTTGCGAATTACTTAGTAGTAGGTAAAATACCGAAACATCTGACCCCTAATGAACGAAAATAGAGTGTCCGGCGAAGTACTCGATTTTCTTGGATTGGGGGCTACTTGTTCCATACAGGGGAAAATATGCACATCAGGAGATGTGTCCGCGAGGATGAAATTTTTGATATTTTACAAGCTTGTCATGACAGACCATGTGCGGACATTTCGCCGATCGCAGAATTGGGCATAAGGTCCTGCAAACAGGGTATTATTGGCCCACAATATTCAAAGATGCAAAGAAGTTTGTTCAAGCCTATGACAGTTGCCAAAGAGCAGGACGCCCTAGTCAGTCTGACGAAATGCCCCTGAATCCATAGCTAGTTATTGAACCATTCGAGCGATGGGACCTCGATTTTGTTGGACCAGTTAACCCATCCTCAAACAAGAAAACATATATTTTGGTAGCAACAGAATATGTCACCAAATGGGTTGAAGTAGAGGCATTGCCAAGAGCTACAGAGGATTATGTCATACAGTTCATGTTCCATATATTTGTGTGCTATGGGCTTCCAAGAGATATAATTATAGATGGTGGACCACAGTTTGCTAGTAACAAGATTGCTGCAACACTAAAAAATTATCATATCCAGCACAAAATCACCTCTCCATACCACCCATAGGCAAATGGTCAAGTAGAAAGTAGCAATAAAATAATAGAGGTAATCTTAACAAAAACCATTGCGTCACATAGACGCGATTGGGCTGCAAGACTACCAGAAGCCTTGTGGGCTTACAGAACAACATGGAGAACCACTACCGGCTATTCAACATACCAATTGGTGTTTGGAAAGGAACCCATTTTTTCCATAGAATTTGAAATCCAAACACTACGAACAACACAAGAAGTCAGCCTAGATTTAAACGAGGCACAGATTAATAAATTACAACAGATCAGTGAGCTAGATGAAATCAGGATCTCTGCCCTCTAAAACACTGCATTAATCCAAAAACAACGAGCTAAATGGCATGATGCTCTCATTAAAAATAAAGTCTTCCGTGAAGGAGATTGGGCGCTTTTATGCAATTCCAGGTTTCAGGATTTTCCTGGGAAACTTCAAACTCATTGGCTGGGGCCATATGAAATCCAGAAGATACATGATAATGGCACCCTTACTCTAACCACCATTAACAGATCTGGATATACCTTCAAGGAAAATGGCCACCGAGTTCGACTATATCGTAAACCACTTACTCGGGAGTCCTTCTACCAGCAACTATGCAAATACTCCGACATGCAAATTTTGGGAGAGGAAGAGAAATCTTCCTCACCTGTGATTCATTAAGTGATTCAATTATTTTTACATTCTATACATAATTCCTTTGTTTTGTTAGCATAAATTACACTTTGTACATATTTTTTTGTATTGGCACCTTACAGCATCGTCACCATTCTGTTGTTCTTTTTTTTAAGGGAAACAACACTGTCATTTTTGTTGTTCCTTTTTTGAAGGGAAAGCAATTGTGTGCACTTTTACTGTTTCTGCTATTCCTTTTTCCAAAGGGATAACATTTTCGTTTTGTTGTTCTTTTTTCAGAGGAACAACACCTTTTGTTTCAGTTGTTCCTTTCTCACTTCCATTTTGCTGTTCATTTTCCAAAGGAACGACATTTACGTTTTTTGTTGTTCCTTTTCCAAAGGAACAACATTTGCGTTTTCTGCTATTACCTTTCCAAGGGAACAACGCTTTTGATTTTTGCTATTCCTTTTCCAAAATAACGACATTTGCATTTTCTGCTGTTCCTTTTCTAAAGGAACAACACTTTTGATTTTTGATGTTCCTTTTCCAAAGGAACAACATTTGCGTTTTTTGTTGTTCCTTTTCCAAAGGAACAACACTTTTGATTTTTTCTATTCCTTTTCCAAAGGAATGGCATTTGCGTTTTCTACTGTTCCTTTTCCAAAGGAACAAAAATTTTGATTTTTGCTGTTCCTTTTCCAAAGGAACGACATTTGCATTTTCTACTGTTCCTTTTCCAAAGGAACAACACTTTTGATTTTTGCTGTTCCTTTTCCAAAGGAATGACATTTGTGATTTTTTTGCTGTTCCTTTTCCAAAGGAACGTCATTTGCATTTTCTGCTATTCCTTTTCCAAAGGAACAACACTTTCGGTTGTTGCTGCTCCTTTTCCAAAGGAACAACACTTGCATTTTTTGTTGTTCCTTTTTCAAAGGAACAACACGTGTATGCTTTTGCTCTTCCTTTTTGAAACGACAACATTCTCGTATCTCTTTTACTTATGCTTGCATTAATAACAGGCCAGATAGATAGCACGGCAAGCAATCAATTAATTACATCCATATTGATAGTGCGACTCCATAACTCATCAAGCCATACCACTAAAACAACCCCTTCACCTATCATAGACAATTACCACTTACCTCTCCTCGCTGTTCCAATTTAAAGATGCTTGTTGTTTCAAGTCTTTTGGAATACGGCTATACACTTATGCAATGGATACAAACTACAACATACTAGAATCAGTAAATTATATAAAATCGCTATTTTTTACAAGAAATTTCTCTGAATTGGTAAGAGGAAAGAGAAAAGGACACAATTATCCATTATTTTTGCTGTCATTATTCTACTAATACTGATATGATTGGTTATCTTTATCATGTTGGTTCTTTTTAAATTCTCATAATCTTCTTTGATCATTATTAAGGAATAAGAACAAAGGGTCTGTATTTTTCTATTGAGATGTTAAGACTTCTTCCACCATTCCTACTCTTAAGGAATGCTGAACCACCCTTTGTGTATAAATAGGGAGTACTTTATGAAAAAAAAGAGAAAAAAGTTTATATAACTTATGGGTTGTCAAATGCAGGATAGGGGGTCTCATCAAGAGCCAGCCTATCATGATCATAAGGAAGAAAGTGAAGTGTCATTCCCACTATGGCCACCACACTAGGGATATGATCCATGAGGCACATTAGAGAAAATAAAGAGCCCTTGGAATAGGAGGTCTCATCATGAGCCAGCCTGCACACCTTTCACTCTTTCCTGGTGAATGGAATTATGGCTAACTGGTCACCAAGCCAGCATAATGGCCTACATTTTGACACTGCACAACACTTCCTAAGCATACACAAAGGATCATGGTTCCATGGGTGAAACAAACAACTCTGTCAAGGTTATGGACACCTGTCGGCAGTAGACCTCTGTTAATGGTATTGAAGTCACATTCCTTATACACCAATAGTAATCATCAACAACCTTCTATCTCTTATACCTTTGTAATAGAAGATTATGTATATCATTCCCCCGAACCATTAAACACATGAAAATCTATTATAACCAATCATGACAAGAAAGTTGATAATGACCACATTAGACTCTGTGTGCACGTCAACTGTCCTATCCTCCCAGCCTCGCATCATATCATAGCAGTCTCTTATTTGTTAAGTGATCCAACTATACACCTCGATTTCGGAAATCTACTCCTTTTGTAACACATGGAATTTTGGCATACGTTGTTCCTTTATGACTCTGTATTCTGGCAGTTTGGCACGCTGCTCCGTCATTTGATGGCTAAGGACGACCTATTACATTGCAGGGGGGAGGTAGGTAACCTCATCATTCGCTGGTATATGTGTCAGAATATTATTCAGGCAATTGTTTACTTGGGAATAGCATTGTTTTTCAATTTTCATGGCTTGCTGTTCCTAAGCCATTTCCATAGTATGCTCTGCGGCAATTAGTAAGTGACTCAGGATTTGAGTGAGTCCTACTGTTTTGTTAGTTTCTTTGTGTTCTAATAGTTTGAACAACTTGTTTTTCCATTGCCATCTTTGAGATTTTACAGTGAAGCTAAAATCATGGGAAGAAGATCAATTCAAAGAGAACCACAGGTATTGACAGTCTCTGATGCAGCACGGGAGATCCTGGCAAGGGCAGGTTGGCTATTTTATCTCAATCATTTATAGGAATCCAACGAGACCATAGCAATAGAATTCTTGCAGAACTTGCAAGAATATCACTCCACAGTAAGGGGGAGACACATAGTGGTCACCGACGACATAATTGCAGAGGTCTCGGGACTACCAGCCACTAGACCTGTGTGGACATTAAAGAAGGAGAGACTGCAAAATATCATAAAAATCTTCCAGGATGAAAGCCAGAACCTGACAGTTAGAGGAAAGGGATTTCTACCAGCAGCATTAGGAGAGCCATGGGCAGAATTGGTGAAGATCATTCAGAGCTACATCACCTGTGAAGGCAGCAAAAGACGTGGTAAGACCACGACACCTTAAACTTTTAGCTGTATTAAAATAGAAATGCTCTGTAAACTTACCTGCATTTTTAAATTCATTACTTCATGATGTTGCCCGAAGCATGAAAAAGTCACAACATGTAGAATCAGTAGTAAGTCACCATGGGCTGATAAGGTTGATAGTTAGCCACAGCCTTGCTCAGCAATAGAGCAGTTGGGAAGAGCTAATGGCCATGATAGATAGGGGATTGACTATACCATCCCCAAAATGTAAGCATGCCACCAGTACAATGGATAGACCATTGAAACAGAGGAAATCAGTTAGATTAGCACGGATTAGAGGGAGGCTAGGAAATTCCCAAGGGGATACTAGCCAACCAGTAGAGATAGATGATTCAGGGGATGAGCAACCCCTGCAATTGGAAGGAGAAGAGAATGAGAAAGGATTGGAAGGAAATGAGGAAGGAGAAATGGAGGAAGAGACTGAGCAACCTGGGCAGAAGGAGGAAGAAACAGAGCAACGCGAAGACAACCCATTGCAAAATCCATTGCAGGAAGATGAATTGGCCAAAATTCTGGCCAATATGGGTGAATATGCCCAACCTCTCAGCCCGGTAGGCCTCCATGTTGAAGAAGAACCAAAAGAATATCCTGCTCAGGACAAAAATACACCCGAAGAATTACATGACGAGGAAGTAGAAAAAGAGAATCGGCCTGTTCATGATGAAAGTATAACAGGAGAGAAAAGTGGTACAGAGGAGGAACAATCGGTTCTTAGCCAGACTACACCGGAAGAATTTCAGGAAGAAGAAGGGGTGGAAAAAGAAGTCACCCAAGAAATAATAGAACCGGCTAGGGTTCTTACCCCTAAGCAACCCGAACAGAACAACGAAGGGGCACCCCAAGGAGAAAACCAGGGAATTGGCCGAGATAACATTCCAGGCCTGAGTAAATAGACAACTGTTCCTTCTAAGGAAATAGAAGAAATTAGAAGATTATGGAAAGAACAACAAAGATTACTAAATGTGATAGCTTGACTTCGACAACAAATCAGGGTTTTGAAAATGAGAAAGAGGGTAAAAAGGACTTCGGGGGTGAGACATGCAAGCACTCCGGCAAGACCCCTCAAGAAAAAGGCTCGGAGGACTCAAGTCCACTCTGCTGTTCCAAACCCTATTGAGGAGCAGTCTGTTGTTCCAAACCCTGTTGAGGAGTAGTCTGCCATTCAAAACCTGGTTGAGGAGCAGCCTGCTATTCAAAACCAAAAGGAACAACATTCAATTGTTGCCCATGTTGAAGTGCAAACAGATGATATATTGGTCTGTGACAAAGAAGTGCAGACATAGGCATAGCCCTCTGGAGAAATGTGAACCATAAACATGAGACGATGCAATAAGAAGATTCAAGCGAACCTTCCGCTCACCACTACCATGTGGGATAGTGATCTGAGGACAATAACCCTACAAGAGGGTTTGATGCAAGCTCATCAAGCAGTAGAAAAACTTACAGAACAAACAGTTTCTCGACAAAAGTATGAAGAATTACAACAACAACTAAGGAATGTCAATCTATCTGAAAGTGAGGCCTTTGAAGGATGGTGAAAGGAAGAAGAAAAAGTTGCAAAGGTAATTCATAGGTTAGATATAGTTATCAAGTAGATGGATACCTTATGCTCTTTGTACACTGACGTCCTAGCATGTAGAGCCCCTGCTAAGAATTATGCCTTATTTTTAATGGAACAATATCTGCAATTGAAAATAAAGGCTGTCAGAGTAGGAGCCCCTATACAAATTAATACCATTGATGATTTTATAAATTTTTGTAAGCACTATGGAGTAAAGGTTCAAAGATTATTGTGTGAATTCTATCTACATAACCTTGTGTTAAACCAAGAGACAGAGCAGAACCCTAGCCCTTTTGTTGGGGATATCCAACTGCAACCATTAATTTCATTTGGAGTAAATTAAATCAAATGGCTTAAAGCCTGTAATGCCTTCCAAAGACAAGAAAACGGATTAGACTTATGGGTAAGAGCTGAGCCTAGAAATCCAGTGCAGTTGTGGAGGAAACATAGGAATCTCATGGGGACTCCAAGCATGATTGAAGCATTAGGACCCATTCATACAACAATCAATCGGCAGGGAATAGAATACTTTTTCACTATTAAAGACTTTGCCATTGATGCAGCTAAATTTCGATATCAGATCTCTAATCCGAATATCCAACTCAGGGAACCATTTAATTATGAGAACTTTAAGTTAGTCGTTGATCACTTGAACCTCTATGGTGAATTTATCTTGAGATCAGGGCCATCTTGGTTAGGATATAGGTTCCGGAGTCTGATTATTTGGCACCCTGCACTTGGATACCAAGCCCTGTATGAGATGCCTGAGGGTCAGACGGACCATCTTTTTGAACACCTAGTTAGGCACCATGGATGTAGACCACCACATGAGATCCCATCTCCAGCCTACTCTCTCACTGCCTTAGATGTCAACTACAATGTTTTCATGAGGGCATGAAAAAGGGTAAGCAGGGGGGTGTGTGGAGTACTAAAGAAGGTATGTTTTTGTTGATTATTTTGGCATCTTTTCATTAAAACTCACAATCCCTTTGCATCATGAACTAGGTAGATAATAAGAAATCATGACAAAATCTGTAGGATTTATATGCAACACGAAAACACTAATAATTGCCGTTTATTATGTTGGAAAAGGTAAAAACGAAATATTGTCGTTCCAAAGAAAATGACAGGGCCAAGTTAACTGCTATCCCTTTGGCAAGGAACCACATGCAAACAAGGTGATCCAAATTAAAGCATATCAGCCAAGGGAAGGAAAAGGAGATATCGACTCGGCGCAAGAAAACAAATGGATAACTAGGAATTAACAGTTTGATGAATCCCTCAAGATCCTTTGATCCTGAGGGATTGATGCTTTAACTATTTTTGCATCATTGATATCTCTGCTTTAGCTGTTATAAAAAGGGGCAGCACCGCTAGCCTGGGGGGGATCTACTGTCATTTTTCTATGTAACTTTTCTCTGAATTTGAGACTTTGATCATCGACTCTCGTTGAGAAGTGATCCGCTGTAACTCTTTTTTAATGCTTTAATATAAACTTGGTTGTTGTTTCACCTTTGATCCTAGAATAATCTCAAGCGGTGTGTCCCTGGAGGCTAAGGGCCCAACCCTGGTGGAACACTTTCTCCTGTACTGTTATCTTTCATTTGTGCGTGCTTTTCATTATTAGTTTTGTTCGGTAATCCGATATGTTTTGTCATTTTACATCATGGCTCTGTTATATTTGATTCATGTTCGATTAAGCAATATTGTTCTCTGTGACAGGAATGTTGTATTGTTCATTCTAACTCTGTAACGCGTTGTTGTTCCTTTAGTCATTAATATAATATTGCTGGTATTTATGGAATGTTATCGCTGTTCAATTACAAAGTAACCGTGCTATAACATTCGTAAGTTGGTATTGCTGTATTCATCTATGGTTTACATTTAATTGCGATTGTTGTTCAACTGACATTGATGTTCCATTACGAATTACAATCGTTATTCCTGATAACTAAGATTGATATTGGTGGTATCGACATTAGATTACTGCTTTTCTCAAGGCGCGCCATGTGTGTTATTTATCTTGGTTTATCGTGCACTTATATTTGGCTCTAAGTACTGTTCTATATTTCATTGCTAATAAGTTGCCATTCTATTTCTATGTGCTCTCCGATTTATTCTTAGAGTAAAGATTGCTACCTGATTTCTGTAGGATATGATTGCTGCACTTATCTTTGAAGATTAAGGTGTTTTTGTTTATAAGAATTAGTTGCTATTCCATTTCCTAGTTTATGTTCCATTTCCTGGTTATTTGCGTTATCATTGCTTTTGTGTGCAGAACGATCTGAAACTGTAGTGGGCGTTGACATTTGTTGTCTAGTCCCCAAATTGATGATCTGTTCCCTGATTATCTTTAGTTACATTAGTTTACAGAGGGATGAGTTACTGTTACTGGACCCTTGACTGATAAATTGCTTAGTTTTCTGAATGCATGATTTCAGCCTTAAAGTACTTTGTTGTAAGTAGATCTTGTTTTAAGCATCTGTTTACTCTTGTTTTTTGAGCACTATACTACTATCATTACTTTGTCAAATGACAACCTCAAACTGAGACACTCTTTGAAATAACTAAACGCTCCTGGATTGACAAGTTAATGTGAGGTAATTAGAGGTGAAAAAGACCCTTCTTACGACTCGACACCTTCCTAAGAAACCCAGGTATGGAAATTTCAATTTTCAAAAAGGGAATTCCACTAAAAACATTGAAAAGTAAATGGAGGAATTTATTGCTAGTCATTTAGAAGTTCTTAACTTATGAAGGGAGGTTTGGAACCATGTTCTTTTACCATGTCAAACTTTTGATGCATTTCATTGATGACAATGAGATAAATTTTCCATATTTCCTACTCAGTAGCCTTAAGAAGATGGTCTCTAGTGTGCAGTGAGAATAAAAAATCCTCGACATTGCTCTCTATCATGATGGACTCATTAAAATTATCATAGAAGCACACTTAGAAGCCAAAGGAGACAATTGGTAGAGTTTTCTATTCCGTAACCACTTTGTAGAATTTCAAGAGGAGGAAACAAGCATAAAAATTAAAAGAAGCCAACATAGAATGATATCAAACCCTAAACTTTAAGATATAAATGAAAAATATGGCTTGAAGCTTAATGAAACAGAGGAATTTGAAACCCCACTAGAAATTCCTAAAGATGATACTCCTCTTTCTCTGTTTTTGGAAAATATTAAACAGAAAAATGGAAAAGGAAATGTCATAATAAATAAAGCCAACTCAAGTTTCAAGCCACTTGAAGAAAAATATGGAGAACTAGGGAATAAGAAACATGGAAGAACCAACAAAAGGAAAAACATACAAAACATTGAAGAATCAAGTGTAAAATTGAGAAGGAGCAGAGGAATTTCTAAATGCTCAAATGTACAGTCTCCAGAAGTAGTTGATCTTGAAGAAGAAGATTACAGAACATCACCTTAAACTCTAAGTCTGACAAGGAAGACACTAGATATTGATCCAGTAAAACAACAAATTTATAATTATGTGGAATCTTTGGAGTAAAGAGCACACCAAAAGGTAAAATCTCCTTCTCAGAATCAAGAAGATACTTTCAATGAAGAAATTCCGCTGTCAGATGATATTCCTCAAAAAGAATATGGAATTGAAGATACTTTAAAGCAATACATATATGAGTTGGAAGTATTGAACAAACATCTCAAACAAGAGCATGAGACAATAAAGGTGAAAAATGAAATCTTAAGGACTCAGAATGACGATATACCCTTGCATTTATGCCATTGGTATAATAAGAACAATAAACTCAAAGTGAAGAACAGATTCCTCAGAAACAAAGTCAGATAGTGACAAATAAAAATTCTAATGAAGAAGTAGAGGATATTATTTGATGGTAGGAAAAGGAAAAAGAACACTAGTTTGGATGTCTTGGCTCAGGTTTCAGAAATAATACATTGAATGAAAGGTTGGGAAAATTTTGAAATTTTTATGCATTATGACATGTAAAATCTTCGGTTTGGGGGAATGTTGAAGTATGAAATTGTCCTCTTTTTGACAACCCTTTTTTCCCTCCTTCCATCTTTTCTCCATAATAGTTTTGTTGCAATCTCTAGCTAAAAGGTCATTATGGACATGCTCAAACATCTAAAAAGGTATTTATCATCCATGATTTATGATCTATTGTTTCTTTATGAAATTTAATTTAAACATTCCTATAGCTATTGAATCACATTAATTCTGCATCTAATTAAGGGTTTTGTAGCTATCTCCATGATTAGACAGGTTCTAACACACTAGAAAACAATAAAAGGTACCAACAGATGGCAAGTGGTCAGTATATGGATATCCACCTGTCTTGGCGATTTGGCAAGTCACATGGTTCTAGAGATCTAGAAGTCAAACCAAAATTCAACTCTGGTAATGAAACTCAGATGATAAGCATATTTTGAAGACGGTTCGTGGAAGGATCAAGTGAGCATGGAAATGATTGAGCAAAATTTGAAGATGATGTGTTCTAATGAGTCCCTCATGATTTTCTCTTTCAATAGCAAATCATAAGAAAACATATTTTATTTCGATTTTACTTCTTAGTTGTTGAATTAGCTTGATTACCTCTAGGATTAGGACTCTCGAACAATTATTTAATAAAAGAGTATAAAAATACCTGAGGCAAGGATAGATACATCCATTATCATTGTTAATTTTTGCAATTATTTTTGTGTTGAAGACTTCGACAATTAAAATAAATACTCGGTTGTGACCTATGCGTGGCTAAGTGATTCGATATCTAATTGCGTACTTGCACTCAATAGGAGGGTTGCATGGAGAGCTGTAAGAGTAGAATAGATTTTGATTATGCTTATTACAATTCATTTGATAAATATATTTCTTTCACTATACTCTGTCAATGCATTTTATTGATCAATTCCTAGTTTATTTGTCACTATTTTTTTTTAAAACAGAGCACTGGTAAAAAGACAAAAACATTTTATTTCCATAGTTCATTTAATTTAGCACTTCAATTCATTAATTTAGTTAATTTTTCTAAGCGATTTCATGAATGATGGATAAAGAGATTTTGAAGTACAACTGCACACACTAGTAATGCCTTAAAGTTATAATTCGATTTGATATTTTGTTGGAGAAGTCTAGTTTTGATTTATTTCCTTCTATTAAGCAAAGCAGAAATAATTAGAATGTTTTAATACCTTGCCATTAGAATTAGAATTTCCATTCTGAAATTATTGTTATAATTTATATTATGTAATTGGAATAAGTTGTGATTTTGAATTCATAGATTAAAATTTTAGTTCAGTTCAGTAATTAGAATTCTGATTTCATTTTGCCTTGAAGTAGTTTTAGTAGAAAGAACATGTGTGTGGGAACACTTTTATTCAATTTAAAATTCATTCATATTTAGATCAATTTCATCTTTTAAAAAACAAAAAATATAACTCCTATCATATATTGTGCACATGCAATTCATAAGTACACGAACCTTGGTTGACAATTAATGAAGTAATTTAACATCAATTAAATTTTCCACCAATGACCAATTTGAAGAAGCCTAGAAACCACATCGGATCTGGTGGATCCCTCTATGTATTGAAAATTGATTAGATCCTTGATGTATGTTGTCAATACCTGACTTGATATTTTATTTGTAGTGAACACTCCAAGTCAGTTCATGGTGGAACATAGGCATGCACATTGGATTGTAGCAAAGCATGTGTCAAGATATTAGAATGGTACAATCAGTGATAGATTGATATATGTATCAAATGGTGAATTATATCTATAGGAATACACAAATTCTGATTGGGAAGGAAGTGTTGAAGACAAGAAAAGAACATTAGGATGTTGCTTCAATTTGGGTTCTGCTATGCTATCTTGGATAAGTAGGACACATACATCTATTTCATTCAACACTACAAAGGCTATGTATATTATAGCTATTCTGGTGAGTTCTGAAGTAGTGTGGCATTAGAAGAGGCTTGCAGGTTTATTTGATCAGGTGATGGAGATGTTCGTGATATAATGTGAGAATCAAATCTATGTGAAGCTTTTGGAAAATCCAGTTTTCCATGACACACTGAAGCACATTGAGATAAAGTACCACTACATCTGAGATATTGTATAGAAGGGAGTAGTGAGTCTCCAATACATTTCAATGAATGAGTAGGTTGTTGATATTCTCACAAAATCTCTGATTATAATGAAGTTTGTATACTTTAGGAACAAGCTTGGAGTGGCTGAAAATGCCTCCCTCATTGAGAGGGAGTGTTGATCTTGTAGCATCGGGGCAAACATTCTTCCTATATGAAGGGTATAATTGACCAGATGGCATGTAATGTGGCTAGGGAGAATGGCCTAGGTAGCATCAAGTCCTAGAGTGCTCCCCTGATCAGAAGGTTTTGAACACCCTGCAAAGGGTTACTTGGCTAGTGGGTGAGTGAGTGCCTCAAAGAATTGAGAAAATATTTTTACCATTAGTGTACCATGTGATACACAAGGGAATGGTAAATGGGCCCAAGGTCTCACCACTGGTTAGGGAAAATTGACCTTGTTCCAAGTGACGACTTGGTTAGTTGGAGACCCAAGACTAGTTTTGTTTTTACCTCAGTCAGGGGGTACCTAACCATTTCCAAAGGGTATTTGGCTAGTGGGTGGCTAGATCCTTTTCATGATGATTTACACATGGTTATAGAATAAAACATGAAGTGGATGGAGACATTAACATAGTAGGATCATTAAATATTTTCATAGGATGAAGACATTTTTAGCAAAGTGGACATTTGAGGAAGTCAATGTGAATACCTTCCTAGCTAAGAGGGAGTGTTGATTTTCTGGGTAGCTATGGGAAATATGCCCCTGTTACACAAGTTGACTCATGAAAGTAAATTAAAAGGAAGAAAATTAAATTAAATTTTAAATTTAATTTGCTCAAGGCAGTCCCAAAAATTTAGGCCGACCCAACAAAGAGATGTGTCGTTTAAGCACCATAAAATCATTATAAAATGACACTTGAATTTCTCATTTTATCACTTACTCAACACTCACACATTTCTATCTTTCTCACACTTTGGAAGTAATATGAGGAAGAGGCTAAAGTTTCTAAGGAGCCAAATTTTTGAGACAACTGAAGTTTGACCAACGTTGACGAAGATTTTGAGATCTATTTGAACTATATTGACCTAAATTCTTTGTGATATGCCTGAATTATGGTTGATTAATTTTGACCTCGCGTCTGTGAACTTCATTGTTTGACTAAGTATTTCTAGGTAGTTTTGATTGAGTCGATTTTTTGCTATAAAAGGCCACATTTCAACCTATTTGACCAATTTTGATCAAATTTTTATTTTTGGTCCGAGTTGACCAAGTTTGAATTTTAAATATCATATTGTACTTTTTCTAAACTGAACAATTTCTCCTAGAAAAGATTTTCAGGTTTTCTCCTGAGTTTGGGTTTCCTAAGGAAAAATTCAGGTGTTTACTATGAATGGATTTTCTACCATGATATTTACTGTTTTTGTTGCATTTTTCTAAGTGTAATTGATTAATGATGTTATGGGGTATGCTAAAGTAATATCATATATCATTTGAAGTAATTATCAATTGTAAAAAATTGTGCTTGTCTAATTAGCACTAGAAAATCAACACTAGGTGGTATCTTTGGACTCGTTGTGGTCAATCGTGGCCTATCCCTTTAGTCCCCATTCTAAGTTAGTCTTTTCTATTATGGGTTACATCAAATTTCCTTATTGGAATTAAAGTGGCATCTTTTCAGTCATTTATGAGTTGGGTCAATATGTCGGGTCTTGTGATAAATCTATTAGGATACATGATCTTGGGAATTTTTAGTCTCTTGCTTTTTTTTGTATGTAATTTAAAAGTGTTTCTCATGTTGTAAGGGTTGTCATATGATATATCAACTATCGAGGATATTCCATTAGACAGTTCCTCACAATAGATGTGATAAAATTATACTTAAAAATACTAAATCTACATTATGAAGGTTTATTTCTCTTTATATTTATGGATCCATGAATCATTTTTTATTACATATACATGCAAATTATAATTATGAAAAAAATATAGAACAATGAAATTAAAACTCACGAACCATGATTGACATACGTTATAACTTGGGAACCCTTTCAAGAGAAAACTAAACTAGAAGGTGAGGCCACTTTGTGCTCTTTCTCTAAATAGAAAATGGATGTGAATACAAAGAAGTAAGGATAGTGGTATGTGGGATATTATAGTGCACAAATTCTCTCTCCCTATCTCTCTAAGCTACTCTACTCATTTATGGAACAAATGCACTCAAAAAGAATGAAACCCCTTTTCTTCCTAGGGGTATTGTTGTAATACTGCCTAATAGCCTACTAGTGGTTAGTTTGACTCCTTCAACTCTTACCTAGAGTTATAATATGGACCCTTATAGAGTCATTTTCATCATTGTCACATGGATAACCAACTTTCCATGAGTAATGGGGGCTTATGTGGCATCCTCTCAAATTATGGTGGTCAAATCAGGAAGGTCAACTTTTTTTGCCTAAAGAAAAAATGACAACTTTCTATTAAAAACAAAATGTTACATCAACACATGCACATAAAATGTCCCATAGAAACCAGTGTGAAGCACAAAAGAAACTGGATGGAGAAAAAACCAACCATGTATCTTGCAAACAAAACTATTTTATCCTAACATCTTGAAATCATAATTGGTGTTGTATGCCATATTTGTCATAAAAAATAACTTTTGACAGTCTTAAGTGTTTTCTGTTGAGAACTGAAGCAATATACAAAAATATAATTATGTTGCATATAGGTAGCATGTTAAAAAAAAAGCCACATAAAACCGAACTGGTGAAGAAACGTGATAAGGAAATTCCATTTTTCTTTGAGGAAACACGAGTGCTAGAAATTATGAACCACTCCATCGAAATGTTCAATGACCTTCCAATCACCCATACCCTATCTAGTGCCTTCCTTGGACATAATATTTGCTTTAGATTTCCTTTCCCTATACATTGACAACTGGAAATATTATTAAAATCTTGTTTTAGTTGGAAGACATTTTCTAGAATTGGAAGCAGTGTGTGGTAGTGACATTTTTGAGATTCATTAAACGAATTTATAACATTTAAAGAATCCCTAAAGACCTGAATAGAGTGATAATCATATTCCAGAGGCTAGCACAAAAGAAGTTTTAAAGAGAGAATTTCTACATAATTAATGGATCCCCTACCTAGATCGGTTTTTTACTTTAGATAATGTTGATCATTGATGAAAATAATGAGACCACCCCCACAAATTCCATCCTCATTTGAAGTTCCATCAAAATAAGACTAAGGAATTTGCTGATTAATTTGTTCTTCAGAGATGATGCGAGGTAGCCAGATGGATAAAAGTAGAAAAAAATTCTCCAATTTCAGCTGCAATGAGATCTGAAGTTGATTAAGAGTCGGTAAATGTGGCATTGTTCCTAGCTAGAGAAACCCTCCAACCCACCAAATTAAAGGAGGAATTTTTCTAAGAACCTCTTCACTTGATGAATCCCAACATGTCTTCCATGCCTCAATGCAACTGTTGCCTCTCTAGTCCATGTTGCATCCTAGGAGTTCTTTTTTTAGCCCAAATATTCCAAGAGAGAGGAAAACATACAAATAGATGTGAGACAAACTCAATGTTTTTACAAAATATGCATCAATTAGGATCTTCCTTGTGTCCCTTTTGCAGGTTTTCCCAAATTGGAACTTTGTTTTTAATCAATCACGAAAAGAAAAATCTTGTCTTGTCTGGACATGCAAGCTTCCATCTCAACTTCTACAACCACTATGGGTTTACCCTTAATTTGTTCGCATATCCCAGAACTTTGATGTATATACACCAGAAGGGGAGTGTACCACTCATAAGGTATCCTCCCTATCTCTGATTCTGACATGTGACCTTTTCAGAGAAATAATATAATTTGTTCATATGTCAACAAGTTCTCTATGAAGATCCAATTGGGCTGCACTCTTCCATCCTTGTGACATTCAGTCTAATCTTCATCCACTATATGATAGAGAAAAACATTACCCTATTCATTCAAGATAGCCACAAGTCCTGGAGGAAGCCTGAATTTTTAGGGAAACACATTAGAGAAATTTTGAGGTCTAAAATGGGCCTTCTAAAGAATACTATAAAATAATAGTGGAAATAATAAAATAATATTAGATTACACCATCAAATTTTAGAGCAAAAAAAGAAAAAACTACTTTTCCAAGTCGTAATTTCAACTTATCTCCTTACAATTTTACTCAAATTTCGAGCGGGAGCACTTGTTGGATACAAAATTTAGTTCTTCATCCAAGGAGTACCCATGTTGCATACTTTCGATGGACCCTGCTACATGAAAACTAAGAAATACATGAAATGCATGATTGCAATCATGTTGTTTCATGTATTTTTCATTTTTCATGTAACAGGGACCATTAGAAGTATGTAAAGTGGGTACTCATTAGATGACGAATTAAATTCCTCATCCAATGAGTGCTATCACTTGAAATTTGAGTAAACCCCTAGGGAGATAAGTTGAAAATACGAGTTGAAAATATTTTTTCTATTTTTATTTTTTTATTTTTTTCTATTTTTTATTTTTTTATTTCAAAAATGATGAATCATCCCCCATGGTTGAAATCATCATCTTGAATACTGTTGGTTCTTATAAAGTTGATTTTGGTTGTACAGTTTTTTTTTAGGCCCATTTTTTACCTCAAAATTTCTTTGATGCAACCCATGGATCCAAATCAATTTTGAATTTTTCCCCATTACCCACCTTCCAAATAAGGCTGCATCCAACAACATTGAAAGAATCAATGACAACTTTCCAAATGACTGAATAATTTTGCACCCTTTTATTCAAGATTCTAATCCATTTATCAAGAGAAGGGGGAAATGTATTTCTTGAAAACCCCAAATGCGCATAGAATCTCTATTGAGAGAAGCCACCAAATGACCTTTGCTGAAAGAGATTTTTTAAAATTAGGAAGGTCCTTAAGGCCCCAACATCCCCATGATTTAGGTAGTGCAATATTTTCCCAAGCCACCCATGGAAGAACAACTTTATATTTAGACCCAACTCATAAGAACCTCCCACAAAGTTTTCTTATAGATGCTAAAATTCCTTTTGGAACCCATTTCTAATATACATGGATGGCTTCAAGGACTGATTTTATCAATACTAAGCTTACACCTCTTGAGATCCATTTGAAACTTTGATTCTTAAGCCTTTTCTCCACTTTGGCCAATATTCACATCCATTTAAGTTTCTTGTGTTAGTTGGGTTTTAAATGGAAGCCCAAATATTTGAGGTTGTCCTAGATCGATTTAATTGCAAAAGGTAAGTAATTTTGTTCCCTTCTCACCTCTCCATGGGACAAACCATCGAAAGATAAAGTGGATTTCTGAATATTGATGTTCATTCCCGTCACTTCTTGAAATAGAGCATGGGCTTTCTTGATGGATTTCAAGTCTTTTTTTGATCCATTGCAAAAAATTAGGATATCAGCCACAAAAAGTAGGAAGGTCAACTTATGAGTGGCATAACTTCTGCATACAAACATTGATTGAGGCAAGTATTCTACTGTTAGAAAGGTATTTGTGTGTAAAATAGGAAAAAAAATATGTGAAGCTAAAGAAGAAAAGTTTTACCCCAAAAAATTCCATTTGATGCATTAAAATGCTGTTGAAAGGTTTAAGACCACAATTTTCCAAACTCGGTCCTGTAGGTACAAATGGTCCTATGAGATGATTCCTCCACTTTTCCACTCTAAAAATATTGAGAAGGATGAAAATTAATATAATGATCCAATCTGAATTATCATACCTATTGGAAGCACACTTATCTAATTCCTAAGCAAGGATCCCCATCTTATGTATTTGTGACAATTTGACCATGGAATATTGGAGATGATTTTGTAAATGTTCATATAGTTTCATGCTTCTTGAGGAAATTTCACAAATCTTGAGGTAGTCCACATATCCCAAGGCATTGGTCACATTATTTGAAGTACATTTGAGATATTTCCACATGCATGGGTCTCCTCTTGACATGCCACATTGAAGATTCTATATTTATCTCTTATTTCATCATTTTTTGAGCTATTTATTACTTGCTATGAGGGCTAACCTCACATGTGGACATCATGCTAACTGTTGGAGAGTTTCATGACTTATTTTGACTTGGAGGGTCTCTTTCCACTCTTTATGAAAGTTCTTTGCTTGAAATATGGGCATGATCTTGCCTTGGATAGTTCATTTGAGGATTTTTGAACATGATTAAAGGAATTGTCCACTTCTAAGGGCCACTTTTCACTCCTTTCATGAGGCCATTCCACCTTTGGAGTCTATACATTAACTTATATCTTTCTTGGAGGACTTATACAATGTTATTTGAGGCTATAATGGATTTTCAAGGGCATGTTGAGCTTATTCACCAAGTCAACTTCTCCTTTGTGGCATGATCTCCTCTCTTGGAGGGTTTTATGTACATGTCACATGTTTTGCTTGTAGTTTGATTTACTCTCCATCATTATATGGATATCAAGTAAACTTTTGTAATTCTCCAAGGATGAATTTAGAAGATAGAAGACAAGAAAGAATGAAGGATGTATAAGCCTCAATTAGAAATAGAATCTCTCTTCTCATTCCTTTTTTTATTTTATTTTTGTTGGATATCATTTGAGAATACAATTTTGTTGAAGATTTACATATTGGAGTTTTTGGTGTTAATTCTTAGAGATCCCTTGTGTAAACTTTCCAAACCTTAGATTATTTTTGAGCTATGTTTTATTAAATAAATTAAATGTTGAATTTACTCATTAACATAAAGAAAAAATACGAGTGTGCAACAATCACACATATGGATAAAAAATACAACAAAAACATAAAACACAAATTTACATGAAATTTGTTCTTGTTAGCTTATTATGAATGACTCAAAACTTACAAAGACACCTCAAAAACGAAGTTTTTTTCCTATTGAACGAGAAAATTGCAAAATAGGTCTGAGAAACTTGTGGTATGGCTCTTTTGTAAAACTATGTGGACTGTACAAACTATCCATACAACTGTTTAGATTTGCATAGTCTGTTTGTACACATGTACAAAATTCATTGCTTGGATAGATATGCAACCTAGTATCTCTAGTGGGCTGATCTTTTGATTGTTGATATTTTTTCCCTTTCCTCAACCTCTTTTTTCACATTTAGATGAAATTATCTCCGCAAAGAATCAATGTGTCATTTCCCTCTACCTTTCTTTGCCTTTATATTTTAGTTTAATACCTAATCTACCAACTGTTGGCATTATGGCTAAAGTGTTGTCCTTGATGGCAACCCATTCAGGTGATGGATCGCTGTACAACAGGACAGTAGAAAAGATTGATGATCAGCTCTCAAATATTGAAGAAAATAAGGAGTACACAGGCACACAGTTCAAAAGGTGCGGACACGCAGGCATGTCTTATATAAAGTGCGTACATACCCGCAGGTTACCCATTCATGGGGTGCGTACCCCCAATGCACACACTTCAAGGCAGTAAAGCGCACACACATGGGGTTCCTTATGTTTAACCCTTGGTATTTAGCCGACGGTTTTGTGTTATCATGGTTTTGGCCCATGGTATTGTTTTATTTTATTATTATTATTGAGCCCCATGATCCTTGATTTGAGG